>CAWUFW010028678.1:0-20910 GCA_963921515.1 Calotriton arnoldi | reverse complement strand
GGTACACCCTTGTCAAACGAGAGATCACTAGGGGCTGGGGGGCAGCTACCGTGCCGAATGTTCGGACTTGGATGAAAGAACTCGACAAATGTATGATCGCAGAGAAGGAAGTGTTCACGACACGAGGGTGCCCGAAGAAATGGGATAAGAAATGGGGCAAGTGGAATGATTACAGGGGCGGCATATGTATTTCCCCATCAATAGAATTAGAAATGAGACGTGATAGACTTCAGAATGTTGTGACTATGTAACTGCTTCTTTCCCCTTTACGATGTATTGCTATATTGTACAATGCTGAACTGATGAACATGAATGTATGTATATATACTGCTGAACCTAATAAAAAGTTTAATTAAAAAAAAAATATCCAAATTTTACTCAGCTGACTCCCTCGACATAAGTCCTGAGGAATTTTCTGGCTGCTCTTTACTAACGATGAATCTCTATCTGATGGTTTTTTCCTGTTTTCTCTAGTGCGAAGTCCTACCTATAAACAAAAACAATTGTGTTTACAATTAAAAACTTTTTTTTAAAAACACCAAAATTAAATCCAAACAAATATAACTGCTTAAAAGCAATTAGGTTTCTTAGTTGGCAACAAGAATAGACTACAGATGGACATAGAACTCAAAATCCATATTTAAGCCCTGTGGCTCCTTGCTATCCATTGCCAAGATGTACTTGGATTCGAGTCTTCTGAGCTCTTTTTCTTTATCTCCATCGCTTCTCTTTTTAGGGACACTGTCAATCACACTGTATTTTAAAAGATTGTGATCTCCTCCATGTATTTTGTGGAAGTGGCGTGCTACCGGATAGCTTGTATCATTGTTTTTTATAGCTCTCAAATGTTGTAAAATGCGCTTATGCACCGGTAGCATGGTACTTCCAACATAATATTTTGAGCAAGGACAATTCAAAGTATATACAGCAAACTCTGTTTTGCATGTTAAATTTTGCTTAATATGTAATGTTTTACCTAATGGGGTTTCCAGATCTGTCAAATTCAACCCATTTACACATGCCTTGCACTTACTACATTTCTTAAAACCAGGTTGTGGTTATAACCATGTTGTCGGAGTTGTGACCACCTCATTTCTTACTAGCATGTCTTTTAAGAATCTTGCCCTCCTGAATGTGACTTGGGGTTTCTTAGGAAAGTCTTTACCCATAATGGGGTCGTCACAAATGAGGTGCCAATGTTTGGCTAGCACCTTTCTAAGAAAGATATGTTTTGTATTAAATGTTGTAATAAACCTGACTCCCTCACTATCTGTTTTGATTGTGTCTTGTTCAGAAAACAGGATGTTTTCCCTACGTAATTGTAGAACTTTACTTTGTGCTTCCTCAAGCAACAAGTTATCATAACCCCTCTGCAAGAGTCTGGCTGGCATGTCTGTTTGTATTTGCATATAACTATCTCCTGTGCTACAGATAAGCCTTGCTCATAAAAATTCTCCATAAGGGATGCTTTGTTTCAAGGAATGTGGGTGGAAACTATTCGCATGCAAAATGCCATTCCCAGCAGTGGGTTTTCTGCATAACGTCGTAGTTTACTTGGAGTCTTTCACTTTGATCTTCACATCTAAGAAATGTATTTCGTCATTGCTTATTTCACTTGTGAAGTTCAAATTTAAAGAGTTAGAATTGATCTTCTCTACAAATGCTCTTGCTGATGACTCATTTCCCTTCCAGAGTGCGAACACATCATCTATGTAACGCACCCACAAGATTAAAGGTTCTGTCTCTTCTCTGAGTTCTGGACTCATATATATATATAACCTACTGGCGGTCGCCAGTAGGTAGTTATAGTTAGGACCTTGTTCTATTAAAAAAGCGTTTTTTCTTTTCCCAATAACTTTGGCGCCGGTTGACGAATCTTTGCAAAATTTTCAAAACTAGTGGCCTGCTCCGGTCAGCTCCTGCCTTGGAAGTTTCAGGGTGATTCGTTAAGCGGGGGCCGAGAAAAAAGGGGGGTCCCAAAACGCATTTTCCCCATGTTAATTTCCATAGGAAACTTTAGACAAAGCTACAGCCCGAACTGCTGAGCGGAATTACACCAAATTTGGCAAAAAGGTAGGTCTTGGTTCAGAAAGAGCCCCTTTTTTTAAATGGTGTAAATCCGTTCAGTAGTTCCTGAGAAATTAGAAAAAGATAAACTTTCGATATCTGAGCACCGAGGAGGGTTCGCGAACCCTCCCGGGCACGAGCTTCACTCTGATTGGCTGCCAACACTCCAAACCAGGAAGAGTTGGCAGCCATCTTGTGACTCAGTAGAAACGAGTCACAAGAAAACAGTGAAAAAAAGTGAAAAATGAAGAAAAGGGGGCAGGGTAGAAACACCCTGACCCCCTAGGCCTGCTCAGGGGGTCCCACAAGGACCCCCAGGGCACAAAAAAGCATTTTTTTTTTTTAAACGGCAGAATTCGTGTTGGGGTCGCGAATCCCACCAAAAAATTAATTCATTTTCATGAGGCCCCCGGGTGGGCCAGGTCCCGGGGGCATTGGCAAAAAAATAATAGCGGGGGCCCATGGGGACCCCTGCAGCCCCGGGGATGGCCACCTCCCCGGGGCTATGCTGATTATGTGCGGGGGCACGCAGCCACCCCGCAGCCCCGGGGACTGCCACCTCCCGAGGCTTTTAAAACAAATAATGCGTGGGGGGTCCCAGCCCCCACATGCTGCCCTGGGGACTGCCACCTCCCTGGGGCTTTATCAATAGTAAGCGGGGGGCATGCGGCCCCCCCCGCAGCCCCGGGGACCGCCACCTCCCCGGGGCTGTGTTAATTTATTTTTAATTTTTTTAAACTGTGGGGGGACCACCACCTCCCCGGGGCACTCTGTATGCAAATGCGGGGGTCCATTGCGGACCCCCAAGCCCCGGGGACCACCACCTCCCTGGTGCTTTAAACGTTTGGGAGGGGGGCCGCGCGGCCCCCCTCCTGGAGCCCTTGATGGCCCTGGGGACCGCCACCCCCCAGGGCCGGCTCCTGCAGTGTCCCGGGTGCCCACCCCCGGGACACTGCTGTTTGCAATGACAGGGCGGGAGCCGCGCGGCTCCCGCCCTGTCATTGCAAAGCTCTGCTTTGCTCGTTGAAGCGAGAGCAGGAAACCTGCTCTCGCTTCAATGAAGCAAAGCAGTATTGCTTTGAGCAAGGGAGCTGCATGTCAGCAGCTCCCTTGCTCAGCAATGCCGGCTCCCGCAGGAGGCGGGAGCCGGCGGGACCGTGGGGGCATTGGAGCTCCCCCACGGTCCCCAACGGAGAGGGGCCGGCCCCGGGATGGGGTCCCCGGGGCCAGAAGTGGCCCGGGAGGGGGGCCACGTGGCCCCCCTCCCTCAATAAAATTAAATTGAAAAAAAAAAAAATAAGAGGCACAGCCCCGGGGGATGGGGTCCCGGGGCCAATAGAGGCCTCAGGAGGGGGGCCACACAGCCCCCTTCCCGTTTAAAAAAAAAATGTTTAAAAAAAGGGCAGGCCCTGGGGAATGGGGTCCCCAGGGCCCAAATAATGTAAAAGAAGGGGGGTCACACTTGTTAAAAAAAAAAAAAAGCCGGCTTCGCGCCGGAGGCCCGCCCCCTCCCTGCAGCACTTACCAAACGCGCCCCCTGGCGCGTTGTAAGTTGGGGAACTAATTCCCCTTGAATGCTGAGGGTCCCTGGGGCCAACTAGCCCACCAGGTACCTCCAGTATGCGCCACAGAGCTGTGTTGCAGAGAGGTGTTCCGAGGCCACGCCCCTTTTACACCTCTCTGCAACGCAGCTCTGTGGCGCTTACTGGAGGTACCTGGTGGGCTAGTTGGCCCCCAGGGACCCTCAGTACTCAAGGGGAATTAATCCCCCAATTTACAACATGCCAGGGGGCGCGTTTGCACAGTGGTGCAGGGAGGGGGCGGGGCCTGACATAGCAAGTGTGCAAACCCGCTCCCTGGCACATTGTAAATTGGGGATTAAGTCCCCTTCAATCCTGAGGGTCCCTGGGGCCAACTAGCCCACCAGGTACCTCCAGTAAGCGCCACAGAGCTGCGTTGCAGAGAGGTGGTCTGAGGCCACGCCCCTTTTTACACCTCTCTGCAACCCAGCTCTGTGGCACTTACTGGAGGTACCTGGTAGGCTAGTTGGCCCCCAGGAACCCTCAGGATTCAAGGGGACTTAATTCCCCAACTTACAATGCGCCAGGGGGCGCGTTTGCAGAGTGCTGCAGGGAAGGGTCGGGGCCTGATATAACAAGTTAACAATCCTGCTGTGTGGGACTTACTGGAGGTAATAAAAGGGGTAGTTGGCCGCCAAGGTTGATGTTGGGGGCTAACTATCCCTCCTGTTACATCCGCTAAATCCCACACTGTGGGATTGCTAAAAGGTGTTTGAAGGCCACGCTCAACTTTCTCCACCACTCTGCCAACGTGACTGCTATGTTATAGTTAGAAATTAGCATTTAAAAAACCTTTGAAATTCACTAAAAAAAACATAGGTTTCAGGCACGTTATAGTTAGAAATTAGCATTTAAAAAACCTTTGAAATTCACTGTCATTTGAGATGTCATCAGTGATGTCATCAGTGATGTCACTGATCATGTCATGAATGATGTAATATGTGACGTCATCAGCAGTGCATTGCGGGGGCGCGAGTTATAGTTAGCTGAACTAACTATAACGGTGGAATTTCTCTGGTTTTGTACGAGTGAAATGTCCAACTAACTATAACGTCCCTGAAACTTATGGTTTTTTCAGTGAATTTCTAAGGTTTTTTAAATGCTAATTTCTAACTATAACGTGCCTGAAACCTATGGTTTTTTCAGTGAGTATATATATATTACCTACTGGCGGTCGCCAGTAGGTAGTTATAGTTAGGTGTAGTTTCCACAGGAAGAGCGTTTTTTCATTTGTCAATAACTTTGGCGTCGTTTGATGAATCTTCATGAAATTTTCAAAACTTGTTTGCTAGTCACTTCAGCTGATGTCTTGGAAGTCTCAGGGTGACTCATCAAGTGGGAGCCAAGAAAAAGGGGGGACCAGAATGCGTTTACCCCATGCAATTTCCCATAGTAATTTTAGACACAACTACAGGTTAAACCACTGGGCGGAATTACACCAAATTTGGCAGAAAGCTAGCTTTTGGTCCGGAAAGCATGCTATTTGTGATTTGGTGTAAATCCATTCAGTGGATTTAGAGATAATAACCGAAAACCAAATTTGTTTCACCACCACTTTGCAAACGCGCCTCCTGGTGCACTGGTGGTTGGGGATTGAAATCCACTTCAATGCTGAGGGTCTTTGAGGGCCAACAAGCCCTCTTGTTATCTCCAGTAAATCCCAGACAGCGGGATTGCTGAGTCAACTTGAAGGCCATGCCCCTTTTCTCCACCACTCTGCAAACGCACCTCCTGGCATGCTTCTGGTTGGGGAATGAATTCCCCTTTACTTCTGAGGGCCTCAGAAGTAAAGCGGACTCCTTCCCCCAGCCAGTAGTGTACCATGATGTGGATAAAGGGGGCAATGCATCTGACAACCTCTCAGCAATCCAGATGTGTGGGTCTTACTGGAGGTGACAGGAGGAGTAGTTGGCTTCCAAGGACCCTCAAGAGCCAATGGGACATCATCCCCCAACTACTAGTGTGCCAGGAGGTGTGTTTGCAGAGTGGTGGAGAAAGGGGGCATGGTCACTGAACACCTCACAGCAAACCCACTGTGTGAGACTTACTGGAGTTAACAGTAGGGGTAGCTGGCCCCCAAGGACCCTCTGGAGCCAAGGGGAGTTCATCCCCTTACTAGTAGTGCGGAAGGCGGCACGTGTGCACAGTGGTGGAAAAAGGGGGCATGACTTCTGAAAACCTCTCAGCAATCCTGCTGTGTGGAATTTACTGGAGGTAACAGGAAGGGAAGTTGGCCCCCAAGGACGTCCTTGAGGGCCAACTACTCCTTCTGTTACCTCCAGTAAGTCCCACACAGTGGGCTTGCTAAGAGGGCTACAGAGTAGGCCTGGGTGGTGAACTTCGCTCCGTTCGCGGAGTTTGCAGAGTTTTCTGCACTCCGCACTCCGCAGAGCTCGCAGAGTGCAGAAAACTCCGCTTCGCGATGTGCAGCAGAGTTTTTCCCCGCTGGCGATCGCGAACGGTAAGTTCGCGATCGCGAACAGGAAGTTTGCGATCGCGAGCTGCCGCTCGGGTAGAATTTCTACCCGAGCGGCAGGAATACCAGCACAAACTGCAGTTCGCACTGCACTCCGCCACCCGCGGAACTTCGTGGAGTTTTTTTGTAACTTCGCGGAGTTCCGTGTAGCAAAACTCAGCGAAGTACGCCCAGGCCTGCTACAGAGGCCACGTCCCCTTCCTCTACCACTCTGCAAAAGTGGTTCATGGTGCGCTGCTGGTTGGGGGATGAAGTCCACTTTACCCCTGATGGACCTTGGGGATCAAGAAGCCCTGCAGCGCAGGTTTCATGAGAACTGGCCGGAAGCCCAGCCCCCATTCTCCACCACTCTGCAAATGCGAATACTAGTTAAAAAACCATAGAAATTCACTGAAAACGTTATACTTAGGAGCTAGCTAGTAAAAAAACTTTGAAGTTAACTGAAAAAAATCAAAGGTTACATGGACGTTATAGTTAGCAAATAGAATTAAAGTAACCTTAGAAATTAACTGAAAAGACAAAGATTGCAGGGACGTTATAGTTGGGGTCAGATTTAACTCGTATAAAACCATAACATTCGGCAGTTATAGTTACCTGAGCTAACTATAACTTACGCCCCGCAATGCGCTGCTTTTGACCTAACATATTACATCACTCATGACATGGCCTTTGGTTTTTTTCAGTGAATTTCTATGATTTATTTTGAATTTTTTCAGTATAGCATTTTTTAGCTATGTTTCCATGGTGACCAACATTGTAACATTCTCTGCTAGCAGTAGGGCACAAGTTCACAGCAGTCTCTACAGCAGCATGCTAACTCCTAAACCCAAGACAGCAGGTGTGGTTGACTGTATGCAAGTTCAAATATTTCCCACATAGCCAACAGACATATACTTCCTTTAAATTTATACCACAACCTAGTTTTAAACACTACCATAATTACAGCATCCAATCAAATGTGGGCTTTTAAATTGTACTTGCTAGGGTCTCTTCTAACTGACTTCGTTATGAAAACGGTCTCATTCAGCTGCAGCCTTCTCCAGCCTTCTCCTGTGTGCTACTGTTCCATCCTTCAAAATGGTTAGAGTATGAATTGCAGGTCATAGCTTTGTGTTTTGGGTGAGAGAGTTTGCTATAAAGAGTGGAATTGACAGTGACCCAGGCTTGCCTAATGTGGACATTAATTTGTTTGGCTAGAGAGGGTTAAAGTGGCAGCAATTGCCTCCATTGGTTGAAAGCAGTATGGCTTCCCAACATCCAGACCTCATAATTGTGCACTGTGGTGACAATGACCTGGGCACACTGACTGGGTTAGGACTGGAAATCCTAATGAAGAATATCTTTGAACAATTAATGCAACTTTTCCCTGACACTGCCTTGATGTTTTTTAACATATGCCAGAGGCAGAAATGGAAGTGGTTATCTGAATTTGGTCCACAGATAGAGAAAGCTAGGAAACATGTTAATAAGAATGTTTCAGCATTCCTCAGAGACCATAACATGGGCTCTGTCTAACATAATAGTATGTGCTTCAACATGTATGGAATATACAGAAGTGATGGTGTTCACTTCACAGACGAAGGCAGTATTTCTCAGCAACTTGAAACTCTGCATTCGCTCGTATATGTGGTAATCACATACACACAATGAACACAATGGCTCTTCTAAGAACCACCCTAAGTCCTAAACAGTTGTTATTTTTAATTTGTAAATCCATTTGTTTAATAAATGTATCGAATCCGTGGATCCATCGCAGCTCCGCAAACCAAAAGCACACATTCAATGCAAAACAGCACATTTAATATTTCTAGTAGACAGTTGTGAATGGATCTCACAGTGGTTATAACCGAGTCTACATGGATATAATTTAAGGTGCGTAAGTGTCCTAATGCATATTTTACTTGTTGTAACAGTGTCTGTATGAGTATACCACTGGGTATGAGACTCTGTAAATCACTATTTGTGTGGCTATAAAAGTGTCTATATAGGTGGAACTCTGGGTGTAAGAGTGTCTGTATGCGTTTTTGAATGGGTATAACATTGTATGTACAATATTTGAATGAGTGTAACACTGTCTATATGGCTATGTGAGCGGCTGAAAAAATATTTATGTAGGTGTATTTGTGGATGGGGAAGTCTCTGTATGGGTTTGTGAATAAGTGTGACAGTGTCTGCATGGGTATAACACTGGATGTGAGAGGGTCTGTATGAGTATATAAGTGGGTGTGAAAGTCTTTGTATTGATGTAAGGGCGGATGTAAGAGTTTCTGTGTAGGTTTGTGAAAAGGTGTAACAGTGTCTGTATAGGTGTAAGAGTGGGTATGGCAGAGTCTCTATAGGTATGTGACTGGGTGTGAAGGTATATATATAAGTGTAAGACTATGTGTGACAGTCTCTGTATGGGTTTGTGAATTGGTGTAACAGTGTCTGCATATGTGTAAGAATCAGTGTCAGAGGGTCTGTATGGCTTTGAGTGGGTGTGAAACATCTCTATATGGATGTAACTGTACGTGTGAGAGTCTCCGCATGGGTTTTTGGATGGGTGTAACAGTGTTTGTAAGATATGTAAGATATTTAAATGGTTGTGACAGTGTCTTAATGGGTATGTAAGTAGATGTAAAACTGTCTATATAGATGTAAGTGTGGATGTGAGAGTCTTTATGGGTTTGTGAATGAGTGTAACAATGTCTGCATAGCTGTAAGACTAGATGTCACAAGGTCTGTATGGGTATGTGACTGGGTGTGAAAGTCTCTGTATGAATGTAACTATGCACGTGAGAGTCTCTGTATAGGTTTGTGAATGGGTGTAACAGTGTCTGCATAGGTGTAAGAATGGGTGTGAGAGGGTCTGTATGGCTGTGAGTGTGTGTGAAAGTCTCTGTATGGATGTAAGTGTACATGTGAGAGTTTCCGTATGGGTTTGTGGATGCTTGTAACGGTGTTTGTACGATATGTGAATGGGTGTGATAGCATTTGTATGGGCATCTGAATGGGTGTAAAACTGTCTATATAGATGTAACTCTGGGTGTGAGAGGCTCTGTATAGGTTTGTAAATGCATATGAGAGTCTCTGTATAGGTTTGTGAATGGGTGTGACAGTGTCTCTATGGGTATAAGACTGGATGTGAGAGTGTCAGAATGGGTATGTGAGTGGGTGTGTCAGTATCTGTATGGGTATGTGAGTAGCTGTGGGAGGAAGAGAGAGTATAAAATATATATTTTTTTTTCCAGTCATGCTAAATTTGTGGATCCCCTGCGGAGTTACACGGGGTTGCTCTGAGCCTCGCAAGGGATCCATGGATTTCGCGAGTGGCCCAAATTTTTTTTCTTCTCATTTCTGACCCCAGGATACATGCTCAGCCCTCTTTTACAACGGGGGAACAAGGGGTCAGGAAACATCTCACCTGACACCTTTATTCAATTTGCAAACACATTTTCAGCCCAGGGACCGTTTCCCAGACAAACAAAATGGAGACCGTAACTTTTCTGTGAAGGTGCGGCAAGCCAATCAGGACTTTGCTGTGGCACCTGAATCCGCAGCTTCTCCACAGGTGGATCTGCAGAGGGTCTGCGTCCCTATACATACAAATTTGTTTTCCAGTTAATATCTCTAAAACTACTCGACGGATTTACACAAAATAAGTTAAAATGTGATCTGGTAACCAAATCTACCTTTTTGCCAAATTCGGTTTTATTCCGTCCAGCAGTTCGACACCTATGAAGTCTCCACTGGCTCCCCGTGGAGAAAAGAGTCACTTTCAAAATCCTCACTCACGCCTACAAATGCCTACGCAACAACGGACCCAAATACCTCAACGACAGAATCAACTTCCATGTACCCCAAAGAAACCTCCGATCTTCCAACCTCGCACTGGCCGAAACCCCGCGCATCCACAGAGCCAGAGCAGGCAGAAGATCCTTCTCTCACATTGCAGCCAAGACCCGGAACGAGCTACCGGCAGACATCAGAAGCGCCCCCTCCCTGAACACCTTCAGGAAGACCCTCAAGACCTGGCTCTTTGGCTAAACAGATCTGCGGACCCCCCCTCAGCGCCTTGAGACCCTCACGGGTGAGTAGCGCGCTTACAATTCCCTGATTGA
Organism: Calotriton arnoldi; assembly: GCA_963921515.1. Classification (NCBI taxonomy): domain Eukaryota; kingdom Metazoa; phylum Chordata; class Amphibia; order Caudata; family Salamandridae; genus Calotriton; species Calotriton arnoldi. The sequence goes on along the minus strand of CAWUFW010028678.1, from coordinate 10,687 downwards.
TTGATTGATTAATTGAAGGATTGATCAATGGTCCTTTGGGAATTAACATGGTGAAAATGCATTTTGGGACCCCCCTTTTCTCGGCCCCCACTTGATGGCCCACCCCAAAACTTACCAGAAACAAGATGACGTGAGTGTCGAATGTTTTTGAAAAGTTTCATGAAGATTCGTCAACCGGCACCAAAGATATGGGCAACTGAAAAACAGCGTGTTAATAGAAATCAAGTCCCAACTATAACTACCTAGTTATAGTTGTTTAGCGAATATCTTTGGTGTCGTTTGATGAATCTTCACAAACTTTTCAGAAGTAGTGTACCCATCACTTCAGCTGCTGTCTGGAAAGTTTTAGGTTGATCTGTTAAGTGCGGGCCAAGAAAAAAGGGGGTCCCAAAATGCATTTTGCCCATGCAATTTTCTGTAGGGACTTTAGACAATACTACAGCCTGAACCACTGAACGGAATTACACCAAATTTGGCAGAAAGCTAGATATTGGTCCGCGGATTGAGCTTTTTGTGATTTGCTGTAAATCCATTCAGTAGTTTTGGAGTTATGAAAGTAAAAAGATTTATAGATATCTAGGGATGGCAATCCTTCACGGATCCGACAGATCTCATGGTGAGATCTGATTGGCTGCTAACACTTCAACCAGGAATGTTGGCAGTCATCTTGGGGCTCAGACTCATCGAGTCCCAATAAAAAAGACATAAAAAACATAAGGAGGCAGGGTAGGAATACCCTGACCCCCTAGGCTTTCTGGTGAGGTCTACAGGGACCCCGCCGGGGGCCAAAAAGGTTTTTTCTGGTGAATGTGCAATGGAACTCCGAATTTGTGGCAAAATTGGAAAAAAACAAGTGTGGTCTATATGCCCCCTGGGTGGGCCAGGTCCTGGTGGGTGATTTTATTTCATAACGGGGAGGGGGCGCACGTGTTCCCTCTCCATCACCTCCTCAGGACCAGGCCAAATTCAAAAATGGGGAGGGGGACCGCACAGCCTCATCCCCAAGCCGTTTTCAGCCCCAGGTACCGCCATCCCCTGGGGCATGGCCATTCCTTTGGAAAAGGAGGAGGGCCACACCCCCTCCTGGAGCCATTGATGGCCCTGTGGACCGCCACCCCCCAGGTCCGGCTCCTGCTATGCCCCCGGCCACTGGGACATATGCAAAAAGAACACATGATGGCCGAATGCTGAACAATGTCAAACACTCATCCCTAGTACAGAGATCTGGGCCTTAATCCATAGTTTTTTGGCTCACCACGTCATTCCAGTTTGGACCCAGCAATATGCAAATCAGTCTTGACCCTGCTCCCCATGGCAACAGTCCGGCCCAAACTGCCAGGCCAGGTCCTCACCGGACCGGAAAAAACAGTTTTGGGGTATTACCCCTCATCTGCCAGGATAGCTTGACTCTGGTGGAATGGTGAGCATTGGACCCACGTCTGGGCATTAACTAATTAACCAGTAGAAAATACTCCAGTTGGGAAGACATTTTGTGCAAAACTTGTTGGATAAACGGGCAGGTGAGGTTCTGTTCTGGCCCTGATGTTCATCTCACAGAAATTAAAACTCAATGTGAAGCATTTATAAATATAAACATAGCAGGTGCACCAGTTGCAGATCCATTTTTGTAAAGGAAAAATGATGCTCAGTTCTTGTGCTTGGCAAGGGCAAAGAACTGTGTTTTCTTGGCAATTCCGCCTTGAAAGACGATCTCAAATCCTTGATGCAGGTTAGTGGCTCATTGATCTATCGCATTTGCAATAGACATTTCTCCAATGAGTTATCACTTACTAACTAACCAGTAGAGTTCTCCAGTTGGGAAGATATTTTGTGCAAAACTGTGGACTGTTGTTAGATTAACAGGCAGGTGAGGTTCCGTTCTGGCCCTGATGCTCATTTCACAAAAGTTAAACTTCAACGGGAAGCACTTACACATATAAACATAGCATGTGCCCAGTTGAAGCTCCACTTCTGTAAAGGATAAATGATCCTAACTTCTTGGGAGCAAAGCAAGTGTGTTTTCTTGGCAATCCCTCGTTGAAAAATGATCTGAAATCCTTGATGCAGGTGAATGTATCGTTGATCTTGTGGAGCACAATCTCTTCTGTTGTGACTGTTACGAGTGGGTTTTTTCTTGTTGGCTCCTGGTGAGAGCAGAGTGCATGGTTCTCCCTTTAAATTGTTACAAATATGCAAACGCACAATATCACTTCCAAGCTCACCCATTTGGCCCCATCCCACCCACCTTAGCAGTGGGCAAAGGTCTTCCTGCCTTTTCCCATGTTGATGGACAGCTTACCTAAAGGCCCTCCGAGTTGTGTTTATCGACGATTTTTGTTACGCGTTCTCGATGCAGAGGAAAATGAGGACATCCCCACCAAACAAAGAAACACTTACTTTATGTACTTAAGTGGAAGTACCCTTGTTTGGTGGAGATTCACCTCTTTGTAGTCTCGTCGACTTCTCTATACGAGGATTCATGTTATAACAGATTTCTGGAAGAAGACACTGGATGAATAATCACATTACCAAAAGTAAATGCACACAAGGTCACTGGAGACATTTCTTAGTGGTCCATTACTCAGCTGTAGCTTAGAATAGGCACCAGACATTTACCCAAAGAGGTACCACTATCTAATTAACTAGTAGAAAGTTTTGTGCAAAACCGTGGACTCTTGTTGGATAGACAGGCAGGCGAGACTCCGTTCTGTCCCAGACACTCACACAGCTACTGACACACCCACACAGCCACTCAGAGACCCACTCACATACCTATACAGCCACTCTCACATCCACTCACACACTGTCACTCACACAACCACTCACACCTGCAGTCACAGACCCATGCTGCCATGCACAAACCCAATCACACACCCACATAACCACTCACACACCTACTCAAAAGACCCATACAGCAACTCACATACCCACAAAACCACTCACACACCCACTCACTGACCCATACAGCCACTCACACACCCACTTAGAGACCCATAGAGCCACTCACACACCTATTCACAGACCCATACAGCCACTCACATACCCACTCACAAACCACGAGAGCCACTTACAAACCCATTTACACACCCACCCAGCTATGCACACACCTACTCACAGACCCATACAGCCACTCACACCCACTCACTGACCCACAAAACCACTGACACACCATCAAAACTATTCATACACCCACTCATACACCCATACAGACACTCACACACCCACACACAGAACCATACAGCTACTCACACATCCACTCACCGACCCATACAGCTACTCACACAAGCTCACAGACCCATACAGCCACTCACACCCACTAACAGACCCATACAGCCAATCACACACCCACTCACTGACCCATACAGCCACTCACAAAACCCACTCACACACCCATAAAACCACTCACAAAACCTGCTCACACACCCACTCACAGACCCACACAGCCACTCACACATCCAGTCACAGACCCACACAGCTACTCACACACAAGCTCACAGACCCATACAGCCACTCACATGCACGCACAGACCCAAACAGCCACTCAGACACTCACTTGCCAACCTATACAGTCACTCACACACCCACTCTCAAAGATTACAGGTAAAAGTTAGGAAGTAACATTTAAAAAACCTTAGAAATTCATTAAAAAACAAAGGTTACAGGGATGTTGTAGTTTGGAAATAATATTTAAATAAACATAGAAATTCACAGAAAAACAAAGGTTACAGGTTTGTTATAATTAGGAAATAGCATTAAAAAACCTTAGAAATTCGCTAAAAAAACAAAGGTTAAAGGGGCGTTATAGTTAAGTTCAGATTTTACACACACACAAAACCATGGAAATTCAGCAGTTATAGTCACCTGAGCTAACTATAAATTATGCCCCGCAATGCACTACTTATAACCTCACATATTACATCACTCATTACATGGTCAGTGACATCACTGATTACATCAATGTTAGATCATAAGCAGTACATTGTGGGGGCCTAAGTTATAGCTAGCTCAGGTAACTATAACTGCAGAATTTCTATGGTTTTGTGTGTGTAAAATCTAAACCTAGCTATGAAATCCCTTTAACATTTGTTTTCAGTGAATATCCCGAGACCGATACATGCCCCTGGGACCCCATATTTTTAAAGGGGAGGGGGCCAGGCGGCCCACCTCCCCAGTCCAATTTCGGCCCTGGGGACCCCATCCCCGAGGTCCAGCCAATTTCTTATTTATTTATTTAAGGGAGGGGGGCCGAGCGGCCCATCTCCCCCAGGCCATTTTTGGCCCCAGGGACCACATCCCCGGGGCCAGTCCATTCCTTTTTTTTTTTTTAAAAGGGAGGGGGCAGAGTGGCCCCCCCCCCCTCCCGGGCCACTTTTGACCCCAGGGAGCCCATCCCCCAGGGCATGGCCATCTCATTTGGCACCGTGGGGGAGCTTGAAGCCCCCGCGGTCCCAGCCGGCTCCCGCCTCCTGCGGGAGCCGGCAATGCTTTTTACCCCCCAGGGAGCTGTTAAGATGCAGCTCCCTGGGGGAATAAAGCAAAATGCTCAACTTTGAACAAGTGAGAGCAAAATGTTCTCACTTGTTCAAAGTGGAGCACTTGTTTGCTATGGTATGCTACGTTTTTCCTTCTCCTCCAAATGAAGTTTGTTGAGAAGTGTCAGTAAGTGCATTATTGGTAGTAAACTTATTCTACACATGGTTTACTGAGTGAACAACTGTTTGAAGAGGTACATAATTCTCAATATAGCTTTTGAGAGTTAGACATTAGAATGATGAGAGATATCAGCAGCTTCTACAGATTGTGTTAAAAAATAAAGTGTTTAAACTATACGTACTTGTAAGTAAAGGAAGCAGTGTTTCTCAAACTATAAAACAAAGATTGTGCAATGTGTTAACACAAGCCCAAGTGTTTTTATGAACCTCACTGTACATATACTTTAGCCCTGTGAGGGGTTTGAGTGGTGATATTGCTATTTCTAGAGTGAAACATTATGTTCTGTGTTAGCAAAGGTGTCTCAAGAGGAATGTGTTACTTTACCAAACTTTTATGAAATAAGGTTTAATGTCATGTTATAATTTATTTGTGGAAAAAACGCACCGGGTGAGGCTGTGGAACTTTTCAGGAGAAAGGAATAACAAGTTAGTGATACACTTGATATAAATATGTGATAGCGGGTGAAAGATGTAGAAATGTTTAAAGGTTCTAGTGAAGAATGACAGTTATTTATTGAGTACTATGTAACTTTTAATTTTTTGGTTATTTTCTCTTCTTGTAGGAGGAGAATGGAAAACAGAAGTTGTGAACTAGAAAACTGCCATGTGAGAAAATATATGGAGGAGAAAAAGAAATCTCGTTCACCTTTGAAAACACAGGAAATAATAATTCTGTAGAAAATGAGGAAAACCAATTAATTGGAGAAGTGATAATGTTTGTATTGTACATGGGGACCTTTGTGATCTTGCACAAGCTTGCACTGTGTATGTCTACTTGTCTCAGAGGAAATAATTATCTGCTTACATAAGCAGCAAAAAAGAGCCTTGTTAAGACAAGCAGCATTATTGTCTTGTTCAGCAGTAAGTACCTGAGAAGGCATAGTGTATGCAGGTTGAAAAGATGTGGAAGCACATGAAGAGCTATCCAGTTCAGCAGCATGAGCAAACTCTGCCCGAGTTAGCCTTTCTGAACTCCTTTAAAAAAACTGTTTGCATCAGAAACTTTGCTGATGCTTTTTTGCAACTACAGCAAGCTGTATATTATAGTTGATTGTTTTGTTTGTTTTACAGTAGTTGAAATAGTTTATTAGTATAGGTGTAATTTGTAATATTAAATTATTTTGTTGTAATAAAAACTAACATTTGCTAGTGCTTTCTTTGCTTAATAGTTATAGATTTCAATATTATTATAGTATTGCAATGTTGACTAAAATTGGCAGTTCCATTTTCAGGGATTGCAGGAGTGTTCCTGCATGTATATGCATCTATACTATACTATGCACATGTTTTATGCTACAAATATATGATAATGGAGAAGCCAACTATTTGAATATCCTACTATGCTTACCTATCATGCAAGAGTGTGGTCGGAATGGAGAGATCAGTTCTTGTCCACACTGTAGTATAGAGACCTCTCATACAAGAGGGAGATTTTGGCACAGAGGCCAGTGCCTCCTCATACTCTGTTATGCACTGCTATCAGCTGATTGAGATGTGATAGTGGAGAGGGCAGTTCTTTTGCACATGTGACTCCGGTGAGAAATTTTAGCTGAGAAGTCTGTCCTTGTGCACACCCTACTATGCCTGCTTGTCCGCATGGGGAGAGGTCTGCGGGAGAGGGGAGTGTGTCCCCACATTCAACTATCCACACTAATCAACCAAGACACATTTCTCAGCAGAGAATGTACTCCATTTCTATACCCTTCTATGCACATGTATCACCAAAAAGAGAGGTAGGAGCACAGAGAGCAGTCTCTATCCATAGTTTACTACACACATGTTATTCTGGGGAGAGGTCTCAGGTGACAGAGCAGTCTCTCTCCATACCTTAGTCTGTATGATTGTCATCCGAGAGAGACTTCTCAGCATAGAGGTCCATTGCTCCCGACACCCTAGTTGTACATCTGTCACCCTGGGAAGAGATGTGAGCAAACAGGTAACCCCCTCCTCACACCCTACTATGCACACACATCATCCAAGAGAGAGAGATCTTAGCATAGGGGCCAGTTCCTCTGCACACCCTACTATGTGTACCCTTCATCCAAGACAGGGGAGTCAGCTGAAAGGCCAGTACATCCCCTACCCTACTATGCATGCCAATCACTGTGGGAACAGGTATGAGCACAGATGTCAGTGTAAAGGCCAGTCAGTCCCTACACGGTACTATAAACATCAGTCATTCAAGAGAAGGGTCTCAGCAGAGAGGCCAATCACTCTATAAACTGTAATATGCTCATCCGTTATGCGGGACTGAGGTCTCAGAGGAGAGTCCAGTTTCTCCACATACTCTAATATGCACACCCGTCATCCCTGATAGAGCTGTCACCAGAGAGCCCAGTCCTTTCACATACCATACTACGCACACCTGTCAGCCCAGAGAGAGGTTTCAGCAAAGAGGCTAGTCTCTCACCTCACCCTATTCTGAACACCCATCAACACAGAGAGAGGTCTTAGCAGAGAGCCTAGTCCCTTCACACACCCTAGTATTGGCACTTGTCATTCGACAGAGAGCTCTGAAAGGAAAGGCTAGTACCTCTCTACATCCTACTATGCGTATTTGCCATCTAACAGAGAGGTCTCAGCGGAGAGGCCAGTCCCTCCACACACCCTACTATGCACATGTATCAGCCCAGAGAGAGGTCTCAGCAGAGAGGCCAGTCTCTCCCCTCACCCTATTATACACATCCTTCATCTGTGGAGAGGTCTCAGCGGATAGGCCAGTTCCTTCACACACCTTCCTATGCACACTTGTCGTCTGACAGAGAGGTTTAAAAAGAGATGCCAGTCCCTCTCCACATCCTACTAAGCATATTTGTCATTTGACAGACAGGTCTCAGCAAAGAGACCAATACCTTCCCACACCCTACTACATACACCCATCATCCAAGAGAGGGGTCTAAGCAGAGAGGCCAGTACTTTCACATATCCTACTATGGTCACCCATCATCTGAGAAAGAAGTCTCAGCAGAAAGGCCAGTCCCTCCCACACACTACTATGCATACTGGTCATCCTGATGAGAAGTGTCAGCACAGAGGCCAGTCTCTCAATATGCCTTACTATACACTTCTGTTATGTTGTGAAAAGATCTGAATGAAGAGGCCCCTTTCTCCCCACACCCTATTACTTTGAACTATAAAGTATTAGTACTGTAATCAAAGAAAGTATAAAATGTATCCCCCTAAATAATTTACGATCTCACAATACTCTTGTGGGATTGTAAAAAAGTAGAGAGGTGTACAGAAATGTGTTTGAAAAGAGAGGTATCAGCAGAGAGGCTTATGTGTTTGCACACTCTACCATCCAGAACCAAGAATACAGTACTGTTATCCATGAGATATATGCTAAGTGTTTGAGCTCGGGAGATTCTCACGGACAAATATGTGAGTGGAGGCAGACATTTGGGTGCTCCTGTTCTCACAAAAGTTTGCAGGTGTTATTGTCCCAAAATAGGAGGGCGTTATAACATTAAATAATCACATTATGTAGGATTAGGGTGGCTCTGACAACAGCCTTTGTAATTATAGTTTTTAGTGTTCAGTTACACATAGAACAGGATGCATTCTGTGATGTTATTAAGGAAGATCTTGTTCAGTGAGATGCACTCCATCACGCCTATAGACACCTGGCATATCAAAACGGGTATGGTTATGATATATAGAGCCCATGCCATGATCACGAAGAAATGCAGAAAATGTTTTATGACATGCTTCTGGGATTTCTCAATCTTAGGACAAAACTGTTTTGACCAATGCCATTTTTGTCTTTGACATATATTAGATTATACAACGTCAGTGTGAGGAAAGAGAAACATCAATTGTGAAACGGTCTCCTTCATTTGGATTTTGAGCCCAACGCCTGTGATTGTGCCAAGGTAATTCCCACCAAAGTGCACTAACATCAGATTTTGGTGTTCACAATCCAAAATGCTCTCAACCATTGGTAACAATTGATGCCACTTAATCCCTCTATGGCCAATCCAAGTGATGTCCAAGTGTGAAAATCCAACATTCTTGTCAACACCAAAATTAATAGCATATTCTCTAGCCCACTGGTAGAAGCTGTGTCCCAAACCAGAGGTGAACCATAATACAAAATGATAAGAAATGAATATTAAACATTTTAGAGAAATACTGTTGTGCTGGTGGTAATTGGACTTTTGTTTTTATCCTCTGTATTTATTTTACTGTTAGTTGCTGTTGAAATTTCAGATTTCTTTTAAAAATTAAGGGGCCGATTCCGATCTCGGTCAGAGACGCACCCAACGCCATTCGGTTGGGAAAAAAGCCATGCGAATGCCTGTTTCCCGACCGATCCGCACATTAATCCGAACGAACAAGTACGATGCGCACAACAGCGCAGATTCCGACCGAGTCGTACTCACCCAATCCAGGTCCTGATCCCCGACCGAGCCGGATCCGTAAACGCATATACGAGTCGCCCGGAAGCCAAAAAGCAGCCCCGTCCGGCCGGACAAGTACGATGCGCTTCCCGTACGCGCCGAACCCGTCGCTACGCACGGCACGTCAAAGCATTCGGGAGAGGCGCACATAAGCTCCGATTCGCGCCACAACACGATCCATGGCTACGAGACGAACACGCCAGCGACGAGGACGAGGCGAAGCAACGACGAAGACGAACGAGACGAACCAACAATGAATCCCATCGTTCCGATCCTACCAATATTCTATATCTACTATCGGAACAGGCACGGACGCGTACGCCGCAGAAGGTAAGTCAGACACCAACCACAAACACAAACTACACGTACCCGACATATCACACACACACACAGGGATGCACAAATTACTTACTCCAGAAACAGCAGCACCATAGGGGCGGGATGCCCATCACCAATGCCACATATACACATAGGGGCCCGGATGCCTGTCACTACTACCACCTCTACCCAGGGGGTGCCAGGTGCCTACCACTACTGCCACCTCTACCCAGGGGGTGCCAGGTGCCTACCACTACTGCCACCTCTACCCAGGGGGTGCCAGGTGCCTACCACTACTGCCACCTCTACCCAGGGGGTGCCAGGTGCCTACCACTACTACCACCTCTACCCAGGGGGGTGCCAGGTGCCTACCACTACTGCCACCTCTACCCAGGGGGTGCCAGGTGCCTACCACTACTGCCACCTCTACCCAGGGGGTGCAAGGTGCCTCCCACTACTACCACATCTACCCATGGGGGGCTGGATGCCTGTCACTACTACCACCTCTACCCAGGGGTGCCAGGTGCCTACCACTACTGCCACCTCAACCCAGGGGTGCCAGGTGCCTACCACTACTGCCACCTCTACCCAGGGGTGCCAGGTGCCTACCACTACTGCCACCTCTACCCAGGGGTGCCATGTGCCTACCACTACTACCACCTCTACCCAGGGGGTGCCAGGTGCCCACCACTACTGCCACCTCTACCCAGGGGGTGCCAGGTGCCTACCACTACTACCACCTCTACCCAGGGGGTGCCAGGTGCCTACCACTACTGCCACCTCTACCCAGGGGTGCCAGGTGCCTACCACTACTGCCACCTCTACCCAGGGGGTGCCAGGTGCCTCCCACTACTACCACCTCCACCCATGGGGGTGCCAGGTGCCTACCACTACTGCCACCTCTACCCAGGGGGGCTGGATGCCTGTCACTACTGCCACCTCTACCCATGGGGGCCTGGATGCCTTTCACTACTGCCACCTCTACCCAGGGGGTGCCAGGTGCCTACCACTACTGCCACCTCTACCCAGGGGGTGCCAGGTGCCTACCACTATTACCACCTCTACCCATGGGGGGCTGGATGCCTGTCACTACTACCACCTCTACCCAGCGGGTGCCAGGTGCCTCCCACTACTACCACCTCTACCCATGGGGGCTGGATGCCTGTCACTACTGCCACCTCTACCCATGGGGGATGGATGCCTGTCACTACTGCCACCTCTACCCAGGGGTGCCAGGTGCCTACCACTACTGCCACC
>CAWUFW010028677.1:0-20913 GCA_963921515.1 Calotriton arnoldi | reverse complement strand
TCCTCCAGGTCTCCCAATAAAAATGGTGCTTCACTTGTGTGGGAGGCCCAGAGTACCAGCGACAGGCAAGGGCCCAAAACATTTTTTGATAGGCAATGTTGATGTTGCCTCAAAACATTTTGTGTCCTTGCATGTCGCGGGTACTTGGGCCTCCCACACAAGTGAGGCACCATTTTTATCGGGAGACCTGGGAGAACGCTGGTTGGTAGGAAATTTGTGTGAGGCCAGTGATGCCACACTTTCCCACACAAAATGTGTGAAAAAGTGATTTTTTCAGCTAAAATTGAGGTTTGCAGAGGATTCTGGGTAAGGAAACGTTGAGGGATCCACGCAAGCCATACCTCCCTGGAAGCCCCGAGTGTCTACTTTTCAGAAATGTGTGGGTTTGGTAGGTTTCCCAGATGGCCGCTGAGCACGGGGCCAAAACCCAGGTGACTTCCTGCAAACCAGGTGGTTTTGTGAAGAGGCCATTTTGAGGTCGCCTCAAAGCGTTGTGGGCCCTTGCCTGTCGCGGGTACTTGGGCCTCCCACGCAAGTGAGGCACCATTTTTATCGGGAGACCTGGGGAACGCTGGGTGGTAGGAAATTTGTGTGAGGCCAGTGATGCCACAATTTCCCACACAAAAATGTGTGAAAAAAGTGATTTTTTCAACTAAAAATGAGGTTTGCAGGAGATTCTGGTAAGGAAACGTTGGGGGATCCACGCAAGCCATACCTCCCTGGAAGCCCCCGGTGTCTACTTTTCAGAAATGTGTGGGTTTGGTAGGTTTCCCTAGATGGCCGCCGAGCACAGGACCAAAAACCCAGGTGACCCCCTTGCAAAACCAGGTGGTTTTGTGAAAGGCCATTTTGAGGTCACCTCAATACGTTGTGGGCCCTTGCCTGTCGCGGTGCTTAGGCCTCCCACACAAGTGAGGCACCATTTTATCGGGAGACCTGGGGAACGCTGAGTGGTAGGGAAATTTGTGTGAGGCCAGTGATGCAACACTTCCCACACAAAAATGTGTGAAAAAGTGATTTTTCAGCTAAAATTGAGGTTTGCAGGGGATTCTGGGTAAGGAAACGTTGGGGGATCCACGCAAGCCATACCTCCCTGGAAGCCCCCGAGTGTCTACTTTTTCAGAAATGTGTGGGTTTGGCAGGTTTCCCTAGATGGCCGCCTGAGCACAGGGCCAAAACCCAGGTGACCTCCTGCAAAACCAGGTGGTTTTGAGATAGGCAATTTGAGGTCAGCCTCACTACGTTGTGGGCCCTTGCCTGTCGCGGGTACTTGGGCCTCCCACACAAGTGAGGCACCATTTTTATCGGGAGACCTGGGGGAACGCTGGGTGGTAGGAAATTTGTGTGAGGCCAGTGATGCCACACTTTCCCACACAAAAATGTGTGAAAAAAGTGATTTTTTCAGCTAAAATTGAGGTTTGCAGGGGATTCTGGGTAAGGAAACGTTGGGGGATCCACGCAAGCCATACCTCCCTGGAAGCCCCCGGGTGTCTACTTTTCACAAATGTGTGTGTTTGGTAGGTTTCCCTAGGTGCCGGCAGAGCTAGGGTACACAAACTACAGCTAGGCACTTTGCCAAAAAAGGGTCATTTTTCACTGCGATATTGAGGTGTGACCACGTTGCGTTTTTCGCCATTTCCTGTCGCAGGCACTAGGGCGACCCACACAAGTGAGGTACCATTTTTCTCGTAAGACTTTGGGGAACGCGGGGTGGGTGGAAATTTGTGGATCCACGCAGATTCCAGAACTTTCCACCACAGAAATGTGGGGAAAATGTGGTTTTTTGGACAATTTTTTATGTTTGCAAGGGATTCTGGGTAACAGAACCTGGTGGGAGGCAGTCAAGTCACCCCATCCTGGATTCCCCTGGGTGTCTAGTTTTCAAAAATGTATAGGTTTGCTAGGTTTCCCTAGGTGCCGGCAGAGGTAGGGTTCAAAAACTACAGCTAGGCACTTTGCCAAAAAAGGGTCATTTTTCATTGTGAAATTGAGGTGTGACCACGTTGGGTTTTGCGCCGTTTCCTGTCGCAGGCACTAGGCCGACCCACACAAGTGAGGTACCATTTTTCTCGTAAGACTTTGGGGAACGCGGGGTGGGTGGAAATTTGTGGATCCACGCAGATTCCAGAACTTTCCACCACAGAAATGTGGGGAAAATGTGGTTTTCTTGACAATTGTTTATGTTTGCAAGGGATTCTGGGTAACAGAACCTGGTGGGAGGCAGTCAAGTCACCCCATCCTGGATTCCCCTGGGTGTCTAGTTTTCAAAAATGTATAGGTTTGCTAGGTTTCCCTAGGTGCCGGCAGAGGTAGGGTTCAAAAACTACAGCTAGGCACTTTGCCAAAAAAGGGTCATTTTTCACTGCAAAATTGAGGTGTGACCACGTTGCGTTTTGCGCCGTTTCCTGTCGCAGGCACTAGGCCGACCCACACAAGTGAGGTACCATTTTTCTCGTAAGACTTTGGGGAACGCGGGGTGGGTGGAAATTTGTGGATCCACGCAGATTCCAGAACTTTCCACCACAGAAATGTGGGGAAAATGTGGTTTTTTTGACAATTTTTACGTTTGCAAGGGATTCTGGGTAACAGAACCTGGTGTGAGGCAGTCAAGTCACCCCATCCTGGATTCCCCTGGGTGTCTAGTTTTCAAAAATGTATAGGTTTGCTAGGTTTCCCTAGGTGCCGGTAGAGGTAGGGTTCAAAAACTACAGCTAGGCACTTTGCCAAAAAAGGTCATTTTCACTGCGAAATTGAGGTGTGACCACGTTGGGTTTTGCGCCGTTTCCTGTCGCAGGCACTAGGCCGACCCACACAAGTGAGGTACCATTTTTCTCGTAAGACTTTAGGGAACGCGGGGTGGGTGGAAATTTGTGGATCCACGCAGATTCCAGAACTTTCCACCACAGAAATGTGGGGAATATGTGTTTTTTTTGACACTTTTTTATGTTTGCAAGGGATTCTGTGTAACAGAACCTGGTAGGAGGCAGTCAAGTCACCCCATCCTGGATTCCCCTGGGTGTCTAGTTTTCAGAAATGTATAGGTTTGCTAGGTTTCCCTAGGTGCCGGCAGAGGTAGGGTTCAAAACTACAGCTAGGCACTTTGCCAAAAAAGGGTCATTTTTCACTGCGAAATTGAGGTGTGACCACGTTGCGTTTTGCGCCGTTTCCTGTTGCAGGCACTAGGCCGACCCACACAAGTGAGGTACCATTTTTCTCGTAAGACTTTGGGGAACGCGGGGTGGGTGGAAATTTGTGGATCCACGCAGATTCCAGAACTTTCCACCACAGAAATGTGGGGAAAATGTGTTTTTTTGGACAATTGTTTATGTTTGCAAGGGATTCTGGGTAACAGAACCTGGTGGGAGGCAGTCAAGTCACCCCATCCTGGATTCCCCTGGGTGTCTAGTTTTCAAAAATGTATAGGTTTGCTAGGTTTCCCTAGGTGCCGGCAGAGGTAGGGTTCAAAAACTACAGCTAGGCACTTTGCCAAAAAAGGGTCATTTTTCACTGCGAAATTGAGGTGTGACCACGTTGCGTTTTGCGCCGTTTCCTGTCGCAGGCACTAGGCCGACCCACACAAGTGAGGTACCATTTTTCTCGTAAGACTTTGGGGAACGCGGGGTGGGTGGAAATTTGTGGATCCACGCAGATTCCAGAACTTTCCACCACAGAAATGTGGGGAAAATGTGGGTTTTTTGACAATTTTTATGTTTGCAAGGGATTCTGGGTAACAGAACCTGGTGGGAGGCAGTCAAGTCACCCCATCCTGGATTCCCCTGGGTGTCTAGTTTTCAAAAATGTATAGGTTTGCTAGGTTTCCCTAGGTGCCGGCAGAGGTAGGGTTCAAAAACTACAGCTAGGCACTTTGCCAAAAAAGGGTCATTTTTCACTGCGAAATTGAGGTGTGACCACGTTGGGTTTTGCGCCGTTTCCTGTCGCAGGCACTAGGCTGACCCACACAAGTGAGGTACCATTTTTCTCGTAAGACCTTGGGGAACGCGGGGTGGGTGGAAATTTGTGGATCCATGCAGATTCCAGAACTTTCCACCACAGAAATGTGGGGAAAATGTGGTTTTTTTGACAATTTTTTATGTTTGCAAGGGATTCTGGGTAACAGAACCTGGTGGGAGGCAGTCAAGTCACCCCATCCTGGATTCCCCTGGGTGTCTAGTTTTCAAAAATGTATAGGTTTGCTAGGTTTCCCTAGGTGCCGGCAGAGGTAGGGTTCAAAAACTACAGCTAGGCACTTTGCCAAAAAAGGGTCATTTTTCACTGCGAAATTGAGGTGTGACCACGTTGGGTTTTGCGCCGTTTCCTGTCGCAGGCACTAGGGACCCACACAAGTGAGGTACCATTTTTCTCGTAAGACTTTGGGGGACGCGGGGTGGGTGGAAATTTGTGGATCCACGCAGATTCCAGAACTTTCCACCACAGAAATGTGGGGAAAATGTGGTTTTTTTGACAATTTTTTATGTTTGCAAGGGATTCTGGGTAACAGACCCTGGTGGGAGGCAGTCAAGTCACCCCATCCTGGATTCCCCTGGGTGTCTAGTTTTCAAAAATGTATAGGTTTGCTAGGTTTCCCTAGGTGCCGGCAGAGGTAGGGTTCAAAAACTACAGCTAGGCACTTTGCCAAAAAAGGGTCATTTTTCACTGCGAAATTGAGGTGTGACTACGTTGCGTTTTGCGCCGTTTCCTGTCGCAGGCACTAGGCCGACCCACACAAGTGAGGTACCATTTTTCTCGTAAGACTTTGGGGGACGCGGGGTGGGTGGAAATTTGTGGATCCATGCAGATTCCAGAACTTTCCACCACAGAAATGTGGGGAAAATGTTTTTTTTTGTGATAATTTCTTATGTTTGCAAGGGATTCTGGGTAACAGAACCTGGTGGGAGGCAGTCAAGTCACCCCATCCTGGATTCCCCTGGGTGTCTAGTTTTAAAAAATGTATAGGTTTGCTAGGTTTCCCTAGGTGCCGGCAGAGGTAGGGTTCAAAAACTACAGCTAGGCACTTTGCAAAAAAAAGGTCATTTTTCACTGCGAAATTGAGGTGTGACCACGTTGCGTTTTGCGCCGTTTCCTGTCGCAGGCACTAGGCCGACCCACACAAGTGAGGTACCATTTTTCTCGTAAGACTTTGGGGAACGCGGGGTGGGTGGGAATTTGTGGATCCACGCAGATTCTAGAACTTTCCACCACAGAAATGTGGGGAAAATGTGTTTTTTTGGACAATTTTTTATGTTTGCAAGGGTTTCTGGGTAACAGAACCTGGTGGGAGGCAGTCAAGTCACCCCATCCTGGATTCCTCTGGGTGTCTAGTTTTCAAAAATGTATAGGTTTGCTAGGTTTCCCTAGGTGCCGGCAGAGCTAGGGTTCAAAAACTACAGCTAGGCACTTTGCCAAAAAAGGGTCATTTTTCACTGCGAAATTGAGGTGTGACCACGTTGCGTTTTGCGCCGTTTCCTGTCGCAGGCACTAGGCCGACCCACACAAGTGAGGTACCATTTTTCTCGTAAGACTTTTGGGAACGTGGGGTGGGTGGAAATTTGTGGATCCACGCAGATTCCAGAACTTTCCACCACAGAATTGTGGGGAAAATGTGTTTTTTTTGACAATTTTTTATGTTTGCAAGGGATTCTGGGTAACAGAACCTGGTGGGAGGCAGTCAAGTCACCCCATCCTGGATTCCCCTTGGTGTCTAGTTTTAAAAAATGTATAGGTTTGCATGGTTTCCCTAGGTGCCGGCAGAGGTAGGGTTCAAAAACTACAGCTAGGCACTTTGCCAAAAAAGGGTCATTTTTCACTGCGAAATTGAGGTGTGACCACGTTGGGTTTTGCGCCGTTTCCTGTCGCAGGCACTAGGGACCCACACAAGTGAGGTACCATTTTTCTCGTAAGACTTTGGGGGACGCGGGGTGGGTGGAAATTTGTGGATCCACGCAGATTCCAAAACTTTCCACCACAGAAATGTTGGGAAAATGTGGTTTTTTTGACAATTTTTTATGTTTGCAAGGGATTCTGGGTAACAGACCCTGGTGGGAGGCAGTCAAGTCACCCCATCCTGGATTCCCCTGGGTGTCTAGTTTTCAAAAATGTATAGGTTTGCTAGGTTTCCCTAGGTGCCGGCAGAGGTAGGGTTCAAAAACTACAACTAGGCACTTTGCCAAAAAGGGTCATTTTTCACTGCGAAATTGAGGTGTGACTACGTTGCGTTTTGCGCCGTTTCCTGTCGCAGGCACTAGGCCGACCCACACAAGTGAGGTACCATTTTTCTCGTAAGACTTTGGGGGACGCGGGGTGGGTGGAAATTTGTGGATCCACGCAGATTCCAGAACTTTCCACCACAGAAATGTTGGGAAAATGTGTTTTTTTTTGATAATTTCTTATGTTTGCAAGGGATTCTGGGTAACAGAACCTGGTGGGAGGCAGTCAAGTCACCCCATCCTGGATTCCCCTGGGTGTCTAGTTTTCAAAAATGTATAGGTTTGCTAGGTTTCCCTAGGTGCCGGCAGAGGTAGGGTTCAAAAACTACAGCTAGGCACTTTGCAAAAAAAAGGTCATTTTTCACTGCGAAATTGAGGTGTGACCACGTTGCGTTTTGCGCCGTTTCCTGTCGCAGGCACTAGGCCGACCCACACAAGTGAGGTACCATTTTTCTCGTAAGACTTTGGGGAATGCGGGGTGGGTGGAAATTTGTGGATCCACGCAGATTCTAGAACTTTCCACCACAGAAATGTGGGGAAAATGTGTTTTTTTGGACAATAGTTTATGTTTGCAAGGGTTTCTGGGTAACAGAACCTGGTGGGAGGCAGTCAAGTCACCCCATCCTGGATTCCTCTGGGTGTCTAGTTTTCAAAAATGTATAGGTTTGCTAGGTTTCCCTAGGTGCCGGCAGAGCTAGGGTTCAAAAACTACAGCTAGGCACTTTGCCAAAAAGGGTCATTTTTCACTGCGAAATTGAGGTGTGACCACGTTGCGTTTTGCGCCGTTTCCTGTCGCAGGCACTAGGCCGACCCACACAAGTGAGGTACCATTTTTCTCGTAAGACTTTGGGGAACGCGGGGTGGGTGGAAATTTGTGGATCCACGCAGATTCCAGAACTTTCCACCACAGAATTGTGGGGAAAATGTGTTTTTTTTGACAATTTCTTATGTTTGCAAGGGATTCTGGGTAACAGAACCTGGTGGGAGGCAGTCAAGTCACCCCATCCTGGATTCCTCTTGGTGTCTAGTTTTCAAAAATGTATAGGTTTGCATGGTTTCCCTAGGTGCCGGCAGAGCTAGGGTTCAAAAACTACAGCTAGGCACTTTGCCAAAAAAGGGTCATTTTTCACTGCGAAATTGAGGTGTGACCACGTTACGTTTTGCGCCGTTTCCTGTCGCAGGCACTAGGCCGACCCACACAAGTGAGGTACCATTTTTCTCGTTAGACTTTGGGGAACGCGCGGTGGGTGGAAATTTGTGGATCCACGCAGATTCCAGAACTTTCCACCACAGAAATGTGGGGAAAATGTGTTTTTTTTAAAAATTATTTATGTTTGCAAGGGATTCTGGGTAACAGAACCTGGTGGGAGGCAGTCAAATCACCCCATCCTGGATTCCCCTGGGTGTCTAGTTTTCAAAAATGTATAGGTTTGCTAGGTTTCCCTAGGTGCCGGCAGAGCTAGGGTTCAAAAACTACACCTAGGCACTTTGCAAAAAGGGTAATTTTTCATTGTGAAAATGTGGTACGTCCACGTTGCATTTTGAGCCATTTCCTGTTGTGGGCAAAAGGGCTACCCACACAAGTGAGGTACCATTTTTATCGGGAGACTTAGGGTAACACAGAATTGTAGAGCAACTGTTATTACCTATTGACTTTCGATGCATTTCTGTCTTCCAAATGAAAGACAATGTGTAAAAAATAAGTCATTTTGAAAAATGACCTATAATTCTCATGCTAGTATGGGTACTCCCAATTTCGGAAATGTGCAAATATCTACTGTTTCTAAAATCTACATTTTGTTCCCATTTCAGAAATACATAGGTGTCTTTCATAACAATTTTTCCATGTATACATTTTCCCAAAATAATTGCTATATACCCGGTACTTAAAAAAAAATCATTGCAAGATGTTGCTCAATTATTGGCTCTGGGTTCGTCGGGTTCTTGGTGAACCTACAAGTCCTATATATCCCCACAACCAGAAAGGTCCAGCGGATATAACGGTATATTGCCTTTAAATAGATGTCATAATTAGAAGAAGTTACAGGTGAAAACGTTGACACAAATGGCTGTTTTATTCAACTAATTTTCAATTTTTCCTTTATTTAACTGTTAGTTTCTATAAGGAAAACTTTAAGGATCTACACAAATGACCCCTTGCTGAATTTAGAATTTTGTCTACTTTTCATAAATGTATGGCTTTCCAGGATCCATTATTGGTTTCATACCCATTTCTACCATTAACTGGAAGGAGGTTGAAAGCACAAAAAATAGCAAAAATAGGCTATGTCCCAGAAAAATGCCAAAACTGTGTAAAAAAAGTTGGTTTTCTGACAAAAGTCTGCTTGTCCCTGAAAGCTGGGAAGATGGTGATTTCATCCCCACAACCCCTTTTTTGATGCCATTTGCAGGGAAAAATCAAGACGCTTTCATCTGTAGCCCTTTTTTCGCCTTTTTCCCAAAAAAACCAACATTTAGCTGTATTTTGACTAATTTCTGGGTCCCCTCCAGGGGAATCCACAAACCCTGGGTACCTTTACAATCCCCATGATGTTAGAAAAAAAGGACGCAAATTTGGCATGGATACCTTATGTGGTCAAAAAGTTACAGGGGCCTAAGCGCGCACTACCCCAAATAGCCAAAAAAAGGCTTAGCACAGGAGGGGAAAAGGCCTAGCAGCGAAGGGGTTAAGAATTGGGACCCTGGATACAAAATCTTTGCACTCTGATGGCTTTGGAAAAAATCCTTTCCAAAAGGAGGAATACACTGCACAAACTGAAAGTAGATGTTAGTAGCACCTAGGGCAGTTCTGGAAGCCAAAATTAGCCCTAGCAAAACTGTTCATACCAGTCCCACACTGCAGGTAAGCATGACTAGAACGTGGCCAGGGAGGCATGCCTGGGTCATGGCAGCCCATCTTGCTAATTTAGCAAATTCAAAATTGAGGCCAGCATACATGTTTACCACATTTGTTTTCATTGCTTGTGTTCCTTTTTTCTTTCTTCCCCGCATCTCCTTGAATATTTGTGTGTCCTTGGCGGTTGAATCTTTGGTCCTTCTTATGTAAATGTCCTCTGTCTAGGTAGTAGGGTTGCAGGTTTTGATTCTTGGCAAGCCTGTATAAGCAATTTGTAAATTGTTTTGAATTTGGTTGTTATATATTTTCAGAGGTTTTCAGACTAATTTTATGAATTACCTGTTTTTATACCATTTACCGAATTCTTTCATGCACATGAAATATGTATCGTTGTTTTTATTGGTTTACAAAATATACAATAAATACATGATTTTCTCATGATAAAGTGTGTAGTTATGTGCCGGACTAAAGGCTGTTTTATCACAGTTTAAGCAACAGGATATGGCTAAAACCATTGGCAATGCCAATAGATCCCAAAGGCTCGAACTATTGCTTCTGCCAATGCTTGTTAATTTAGTTTGTTTTTTCTGTGGTGACCCAGGTTATATAATTAAAATGAAGTTAAAACAAGACCAGTGGGCAGCTGTTTCTACAAGTTGACATAAAGCATTTTAAGCATTCCGCAGCTAATCGATTGCTTTGTATTCTGAAGGCCTTAATATTTATGTTACTTTCTTGCTCCTGATTTTCCCAGTGTAGTCTGGTCCCTTGAATTTTAAGAATAAGACCTGATGTTTATCATACACTCAGTGCCCGATTCACATAGGTAAACGTACACTTTTCCTATAATTTTTCCCTGTTCACTAGGTATTTTACGAGTAGTATCTTTACAACTGCAGTGTCTCCGCACTTGTAGTGGAGACCGATATTACACACATAAAAGGATAGGACAGTCCCATCTTTTTATGTGCAGAGTCTCCCCACAAGTGAGTGTGGAGACTCTGAAGTATAAGTTTACCTTTGTAAATCAGACCCTCAGTGCTGTGTATTGTGTATGGTTTTATAATATTGTCCAATGTCTGTGACAGTTCCAGTACAGCTTGGCACCTATGATTTTCATAGTAGTTTCAGGTCACACAATTAAAACTGTGAACAATCTCTGTTTTTTTTTCCAGTGCTGATTTTGTTCTTGGGAGTTTCACGGCAGCGCCTAAAATTTCTCCATGCGTGTTTATAAATGTTGACCTGTCTAGTGACCTACATTTAGGAGGGAAGAGAGAAGCTTTTATTCTTTGCTCTAGGCTTTCTGCACAGAAACTGCGCTACAGTAGTCTCTTCATTTCCCTTGCCTTGGTTGACTTTATGAAGAGGCAGTCCATGGCAGGCCTTTCAGTGGTAGGTCTGTCTCTTTTTTTAGCTGTTTCTGTTGGCAGGGATCACGTAAAGGCCACACTAAGGGGCCGATTCCGATTCGGGCCGGAAATCTCTCTGACCGAGCCAAACCCAGAGAGATTTCCGACCGAATCGGACCCGTGCAGCCCGACCGAACGAGTACGATGCGTCCGTATGCTATCGTACTCGAGTCGGTCGGACTCCCATTGAAGTCAATGGGACCCGGTCGTACAACGCGTACGCGGGCTCCCATTGCCTCAATGGGTGCGAGGCGAACAAGGGCACCCCCTACAGCGGGTACGCGGCAAAGCGACTTGTGCCGTACACGCACAGGTAGGGGGGACCCATGGGTCCCCCCTGTGTGCGACTCACGCGACTACGCGTACAGGGGGGTCCAACACGAACCCCCGAAGTACGGCTCCAACTGCTCTTTCGAGCCGGACGGCGCGTGTCGGTCGGACTGCTCGCGGCGCGCATCGTACTTACCCGGCCGGGGAACGTCTCCATTGCGCGGTGCGAGTCGTGTCCGAGCGAGTCGGTCGGTGCGGTTAGACCCGGGAACGAGTCGGTCGGAGCGGTTGGGACCCGAATGAGTTGGTCAGCGATTTCGCATCGTACTCGCTCGTCCGGACGCGCGTACGAATCGGTCGGGAAATAGGGCTCCGAATCGGATCCGGTTATGCCGAATCCGATTCGGAGCCCTACCGGCCGAGATCGGAATCGGCCCCTTAGTGTGTGAACAGGGATGGGGTGATCGGTTCCAGCAGAGAAGTTATGCTAGCATCTCTTTTCTACTGCTCGAAGTTGCCTTGGGTAAAGGTGAATTTGAAGCACACCCTAAGGGGCATATTAACCAATTCATGAGGCATCGCACCGCAGCAACCCCATTTGCTGTTCTACCTTGTGCAAGGGTGAAACAGCACTGGGCCATATATGAAAAAATTGGCCTTCTGTTGCGGTCAATCCCTGCACTCATGCTCTAAAAGACTGTTTTGCTTGAAACACAGTCTCGCAGAGGTCAGTGTCAGTGGCGTAGCTTCATGGGCACTAGTGCAAGGAAAGAAATTACCCCCTGGTTGCTCTTTGAATGATAAAATACAGCAATAATCAAGGTTTAGTGGGTCCCAGGCCTCAGTGCCACTGCACAAGTTGCACCAATTGAAGCTATACCCATGGTCAGGTTGAGCTGTCTACATGAGAGTTTATACTGGAAGCAAGCCCTGCCAGTAAACATTCCTAATTCTAGACAAACATAGAAGAATTCCATGCACTGAATGTGTGCCGTGCACTGGAGCATACATTCGATGCATGTTTTTGAGAAATTAAAACTTTCTCCTTGTTTGTGCCGGTTTTATGGAGGCCTTAGCTTTTGATGAAAGGTCTGTTCTGGATATCTTGCTAGACTGGGCTTTGCACGCATCATAACCTATAGGTGATTGAGGTGATCAATGCAAGTAACACCCCCGTAGCACCCTCTTGACGCAAAGCAAAGCAAAATGCTTTTGCGGTGATGAAAGGGCACCTTTCAAGCACAAAATGCATTTTGCTCTAGAAAGAAAATACCATGCACCACTTTCCTGGGCCTAACTCTCTCTGCTCTTTAAAGGGCAATGAAGGGATGGGATGGTTTGGAAATCCTCTATGCCTCTACTCCCACCCTTTATTAAGAAAGACTGGCCGTGACTGCTTTCATTCTGAAAGATCAGCATTGAAAAAATAGGGATTGCACTCCTAGGCTCTTTTTCACAGGACATTAAGAAGTGGGAAGATATCCATCTCAGGGGCATATTCACAAGGAGCTATCGCCGAATTAACGGCACTTTATCGCAGCCAAAGTCGTGATAAATTTACCCCCCCATTCACAAGCCGGTGTTAACAGCCCACAGCACCAGTTTACCCGCGATAGCAGCCGCAAAAAACATCGCAACAGAGGACCCTCGCAAATATCGCTAATGAGATGCAGAGTAGGCGTTCCCATGACTAAAGCCGAGACAACAGCACACCTCAACATTCACAACAACCAGCCACATTCACGATAAAAACACAAAACAGGCGATAAGGCGCGTTAGCACCAGGAAATCTACACCTGCTCTGACCTGGTGTAAACTTGGACGGCAGCCAGCACCAAAAAAGGGAGCACAGCCCAGGGCCACATCCGAAGGGCAACAGATGCCATGGAGCCACCCATCATGCGGCCCGGACACCCAAGAGGGCCACAACACCCACCGCCACCACCCCAGGACCACCCTCCCTGGCACCCCCCGACCAAAGACATGCCACATCAGCCACACCTAAACATGTACAAAATATTCCACTTGATGCCGCACAATCACAACTGGTGACATGGATGTGTCGTCACAGAAATGACCAGCACACATTCACTTTCGAAGCAACAAATGAAACTTTATTAAAATGAACAACGAAATGAAATGAAGACACATGGCTGCTCCCTCCGGACAATAAGTAGGTCACAGCCTGTAAGACAAAAAACATGATGAGAAGGTGTGTCCTGCGCACATCAGAGGACAGAGAGAGAGCGAAGGAGAGAGAGAGAGAGAAGAGAGGGAGAGAGAGAGAGAGAGAAGAGAGGGAGAGAGAGAGAGAGAGAGAGAGAGGAGAGAGAGAGGAAGAGAGAGAGAGGAGAGAGAGAGAGAGAGAGAGGGAGAGAGAGAGAGAGAAAGAAAGAGAGAGAGAGAGAGGAAGAGAGGGAGGGAGAGAGAGAGGAAGAGAGGGAGAGAGAGAGAGAGAAGAGGAGAGAGAGAGGAAGAGAGGGAGGGAGAGAGAGAGAAAAGAGGAGAGAGAGAGGAAGAGATGGAGAGAGAGAGAGAGAGTGCCGCCCCTGCGCACCCAGGCCACACTGCTCACCTGCTGCCACCGGTGTGTCTCCGACCACGTGCCGGTATGTAGGGCAGTTCACCAGGTCACACATCTGATTCAGATCCGTCAGCTGAAACAGAGCACAGTACACACACTTGCACAAGACAACATCGCCTGCCCGCCCATGCACACCCAGGCAGAGGCACCCCAACCTCTCCCGCCGCCCATCGGAGCATGCCCGCCCATGCACACCCAGGCCTCAATGCTCACCTTCCGCCACCGGCGTGTAGACAGGAGGTCCCACCATGTGCCGCTGCAAGCCACAAGCCCGGGGCCCGCGGACATGGCACCCTCCACATCATGCAGCCCCGCTCAGCAGGCCACCAGGTCTCATGTTTGGTGCTGGGTCTTGATTACTCCATGGCAGAGGACATACCAGTGCACCCGGCACCATCGCAGGCTGCACACCCACTCAGCCCAATGGGTGCCACCAACTCTGGCATCCCGGAAGTGATGCCACGGGGCGGTAGGCCCGCGCTGCCCTCTGGCACTGGCCTACACTGCGGTCCAGCAGGGCACACAAAACCTGAGCTGTCCAGACCGCCGGGAGAGGGCATCATCACAGGCTGCACACCCGCTCAGCAGCTCAAGGTGCCACTGACTCAGTGCACCCAAAGTCACCGTCCCGTGGCGGGGTGCCTGTGCCGTCCGCAAGGCCTCTGGTGCCACTAACCCTGTGCAACCCCAGTCTGCGAACAACATTCTGGATGCTACTCAACATGGTTTCAGATCATCACACTCTACTGAGACGGCATTGATTATGGCAGTGGAGGAGATACGTAAGGTGATGGACGGAGGAGGAGGGGCTCTAATGGTCCTGCTTGATCTGACAGCAGCCTTCGATACCGTGAACCACGAGGTATTAATACGAAGGCTACGGGATATAGGTATCAAAGGCAAAGCTCTTGCCCTCCTTTCCTCCTTCCTATCGTCCAGGAAACAAGCGATATTTTGGGATGGATACGAGTCCAAGGAATTCACACTCCCCGGGGGAGTCCCACAGGGCTCGGCCCTATCCCCTACTCTTTTTAATATATATGTAGCTCCTCTGGCTAGACTGATTGAAAGCTACGGCTTTAGGCTGGTGTCTTATGCTGATGACACGCAGCTTATAGTGTCAATAACACAGCCCGTGGATGCTGTGGCAATCCACTTCAGCAACTGCATCTCGGCCCTGATGACTTGGATGAGTGTTAACTTTTTAAAGCTTAATGTAGATAAAACCGAGGTGATTGAGTTTGGTCAGAAAATCTCGGTATGGAATCAACTGTGGTGGCCACATGTAGCCGGTCCATGTCCGGCCCCTGTCAAAAAAGTCAGGAATTTAGGCCTTATGGTAGATAACGACCTTACCTGGGCTCCCCAGATTAACCAAGTCTCATCAGCCTGTTTTTTTATGCTGAAAGGTTTGAGGAAGATTCTTCCTTTCATTCCGCTCTCCCTGAGGAAAACAGTGGTAGGGGCTACGATTCTATCTAGAATCGATTATTGCAACGCTCTCTATTTAGGAGCAAATGCTGCGCAATTCTCTAAATTGCAGTCAATTCAGAATGCAGTAGCGAGAGTATTGCTTAATCTTCCCAAACACCATCCTACATCAACCGGCATAAAACAACTTCACTGGCTTCCAGTACGACAACAGGTTGACTTTAAGTCCCTGTGCATGGTACACAAAGCCCTGTTTGGTGGAGGATCTAAGGATGTGCAAACTTTGTTTTCTCGTTACGTTCCCACACGAGCGTTAAGATCAGCATCACTTGATCTCCTACAACTCCCCAGGATTAAGAGAGTAAGGTGTGGAGGTAAACGCTTCTCTTGCCTGGCTTCCAAACTCTGGAACTCTCTGCCCACACACCTGAGGTGTCTGCCTAATAGATCGGTCTTTAGGAAGAAAGTTAAAACTTGGCTCTTTTCACAACCCTGAATGTGTTGGCCTGGGGCATTACATATCACTCAGCGCCAAGACGCCTCGGCATTAGTGCGCTTTATAAATACTTTTCAGTCAGTCAGTCAGTGGTGGTAGGCCCGTGCCGTACTCACAGGCCTCGGATGCCACTAACCCTGTGCAACCCCAGTCTGCGCCACGTGGTGGTAGGCCCGTGCCATACTCAAAGGCCTCGGATGCCACTAACCCTGTGCAACCCCAGTCTGTGCCACGTGGTGGTAAGCCCGTGCCGTACCCACAGACCTCGGATGCCACTAACCCTGTGCGCAGCAACTCATGGGCCCTATATGAGTGCGAACCGTGGGGCGTCCATGATCCAGTCACCACCGGAAGAGGGGAATGTGACGTCGTCGGACCCTTATGTTGGCGGAGTCACATGGCCTGTGACGCCTGTGCCGGATGGGTGTGGTGTGTGTGAAAACCTGCCCTCAGGGAGTGGCTGTGACATGCTGACGACTAGACCAGTGACCTGCACACCACCAGTGAGTACGGCTGCGACGGGTAGCAATGAGGGCCCCCCTCGGTGCGTAAGCAGAGTGGACTGGCCTGCCGTACGCCGGACCAGCGCAGGGCTTGCAACAATGACTCGTGGGCTCTGGGCATGGTCCAGTCCATGTCCGGACAAGGAAGTGACTGATGCGTGTGTCCCTGCTGCAGTGTTCACGGAACCCGCTACACAAGATGCAATGTCGCACTCCCTTACTGGCATCCCACAGGATGAACATCATTGACGCAAGGGAAGGCACTGTCCCCACATTCATCCACACATCCACACAGGAATGACGTAAGACATTACACAGCAGTGCGTCACTGGATGTTTATTTGCACATCCAGTGCAGTCATGCAGCTGGAGCGGTACAGGCCAATGCCGAGCACACCACACAATATGGGCCCGTGGAGGGCCAGCCAGTGTCCATCCCGGGATGACCCGTGCTGCGGAAGAGGAAGGGTACAGTCCGCAGTCTGTCCGCCGTGTCATTGGTCGTCAAACAGCATGTGGCAGTCCATGTCGCTGTCCAAGTTGAGTGCCTCGGAGTGTATCGGCGGTCAGTGGTAGGTCTTGAGGCCATGTGCGGCATCAAGCAGAAATAGGCAAGGTGGCGGTAATGGATGCAAGTGCCTGGTCCTCCTGACCACAGTCCCATCCACGTCCTCGTCCCCGGGTGTGTGCCCTGCCCCACCTGTGGGTGTTGCAGTGCCGGCTGCGGCACTGTGTGCCACTGACTCATCAGGGGCCGGAGGAGGATTGTCGGCCGCACTGTGTGGCAGTGACACATCAGGTGCCGGAGTGGATACGCCTGCCGCACTGTGAGGCACTGACACACCAGGGGGCGGAGATGTGGATGGTGTGGGGGCAGCAGCATTCATCATCGCCACGCCTTGTGGCAGCAATGCCATGATGAGGACATGCAGGGCACGGTAGATCCCAGCTACATTTCACTGATGTGCAGCGGCGGCTGCCATCCTTTCCCCCTCCATCCGCACCATGTCCTCCATGAGCCTCTGCATGTGTGCCAGCTCAAGGCTGGCATCGCTTGGGCCACTGTGAGCGGACAGGTATTCTTCCCTCCACGTCATGACTCCAGAGATGTCAGTCAGGGCTCGCTGGAGACCATGGGGCGGACATAGACACCCAAGGATGGCGTCCAGTTTGTTAGCCATGAGCTCGAACCCCACCCGCACCTGCTCCGCCGTCTCCCTCTGGCCCTCCAGCACATGGCGTTGAAGGCCATTTGTTATTCCTGGGGGTCTTGGGAGGGTGCCGGGGCTGTGGGTACCTCCTGCTGGGTGGTTTGGCTGGTGGGTGGGGTCTCATGGATGTAGCTGGGCTGCCCTGATCCTGGAGGTGAGTTGCGGAGGTGGTGAATGAGGTCCTGGATGGTTTGGATGTCGATGCTGGTGTTGTCCTCCTCCTCATCATCAGTGAAGAGTGGCTGTAACTGCTCTGCAGGAGGTGTTGAAGATGCCCCTGCGATGTGAAGGGGAGATGGGGTATTACAATGTGTCCACATGTATGTAGCCGCATGGTACAGGTTGACATTCAGACAGCATGGCATTGTACATTGTGACAGTGTGTGGGTCTGGGCGAGGACCCAGAGTGATTGTGGGTGTGCACTGTGCCCTGCTTGCTTGTGCATGTGTGCCATTGTGGCCATCTCCCCCCGTCCCCCCAGTACCTGGTGGTCACTCACCCTGTTGCGGTTGTGTTGTGTCCTGTCGAGCAGTGTCCGGACCCTCGACTCCAGCCACAGTCTCCACACTGATGACTGTCGACACCAGCTCCTCCATGTCAGCCAGCTCCAGCTGTGGCGCTGGGCCCCCACCTCCCGCCTGCGTTGCTGCCTTCAGGTTGGCCGAGAGTTTATCCTTGGTCTTCCGCTTGATGTCATTTCATCGCCTCTTGACCTCGTCCATTGTCTGCTTGTGCTCTCTGACGGCATTCACCTTGTCGACGATGTCCCGCCATATTCCATTTTTGGTGCCCAATGACTTGTTGGAGGTGACGAAGAGTTGTTGTTGGTGTTCCATCACCTCCGTGACTATGATCCTGTTCGCCTGCGGACTGAACTTGGTCTTCCTGGTCTTCTTGTCCTTGCCCTCCCTGTCCCCGAGGTCCCAGGCTGGTCGTCCGGGGTGCTTGTGGGGTTGCGCTTGTCCTCTGCGCCTGATCCGGCTGCCTCCATGGTGCTTGTGTGTTGGTTAGTTTGTGTGTGCTTTTTTTTTCTGCTTTTATGGAGGTTTTTGACGCCTGCCAGGTGTGTGTTGCAGGCCTGACGCTGCTTGTCGCTGGTTTCCTCATCGCGCTTTGGCCCATCGCGTGTTTTCTGGTGTTGTGGTTTGTGTTTTCATCTCCATCGTGGTGGTTGTATCGCGGACTTTGTCCGCGGTTTCGGCAGACTATCGCATGGTACCGCCTTGTTGTGAATTCCACGTTGACACGGGGTTATTTTCCCGTGATAGGCTGCGTTATTGAAAGTTGTGTTACGCTACTCTTGCTGTAGTTATCACACGTTCTTGTGAATATACCCCTCAGTCTCTTGTGTCATATGGCAAGAGAGGTATGTATAAGAAGTAATTGTTGCCTCTGTTATAATAATAGGTAGGGGTGGGCGTAACTTGCTTAATTCCATGTAGGGCAATCACACAGAATAACCTACACATTCTGCAAGATTATGTGGAATTCTGCATTTAGCACTAATTTCTTAGTGCAAAATGCCCTCTTGTGTCCAAAATGGATGCAAGTGTGCATTTCGTGGTATGCAATAGGGCTAAGTGTAACAGAACATGGATAGCAGCTCAAGCAGCCGCTCTTTCTCGATAAATGTGCACTTAGAGTAGGATTTTCCCCTAACTGACTCCCAGCATTTAGAGCTAGTTTATGAGTGCAAAATGCACCATTTCATCCAAAATGGACATGAGAATACATTTTGCGCTTACAAAATAAGAGTAAATGCAACAGAACATAAACAGCAGAACGATCAGCTGCTCGCATTCTCTAAATATGCTCTTGTTGTAGGATGTTTTTTACCCACTAATTACTGTTAATTATGCAAGTGGGTGTAATTGTGTAATTATCGGTAATTCTGCATCGAAGAGTAACGCAGATTTACTGAAGTTTCTCCGATTACTCGGACTTAATTAAAATCATGCCCAGGCCTAATAACATGCTAATGCTAATATGGGAGGGAGCTTCCATGCATCCCACAAAGCAATATATACATTGGGATGGTCTTTGCTACCTCTACTTTGTCAAGCAGAATCAAGAATGGCAAGAGAGCTGTCACTATCTATGATAGTCACAATAACATAGGGGAAGTGATATGGTAGCCTTAATTGGTTCATCATCTATCCAAGAAGCCAAGTAATTCCATTACCAATACCAGTTTCTGCCGCATTTAGATGCCAAATTGGTAATTCAGGGATTAATTAGCAAAAACGTTGTTGCACTGGCCATTAATGCATCTTTTCATCAGAAGCAAAATGCTTTCTGAGAAATATCAAATAATTACATGATATTTCATCTTTATGTCAGAGTATTACTACAGCATCTCAAAAAAATTATTTCAAATGTTTTGAACATGTAGATCGGAAAAATGCTGGTAACTTGTAGCGTTGTGCGCTAGGCCCAGAACTATGTTTTGTATTTCAATTATTTCCATTTAACCTCTGGATACCATCTTACTCAATTGGTCCTTCTATGGATCGTGTTCTGTGCTGAAAAGGACTGGATATTCAGAGGATGAGCAATTACCAAATGAGGACCTGGAATAAGATAATTGATATATTCAAACATTACTTTTTATTCAACAAACAGACTTTAAAGTAGGTCAATCAAATAACTTACCCATAAGTAAATAATGAGTCAGAATCAGCAGAGTTTGGTTTAAATCTCAAAGTTTTAGTGTTTCATTTAAGGGTAAAGTATATTAAAAAAAATGGCATACAATCCTAAATTAAACTAAAAATGGTTTAATAAAACAATATCAGACTCTGCATGATTTCAGAGATGAAGGGAAAAATCTTCCTCAGCCGAGGGAGATTTTAGATAACTATAGCATATGGATCAATAGGAAATCAGTTAAGCCTCATACAAACCCTTAGGGAAGTTCAGAATGTTCCAAGTGACCAGTTCCAGTTCATTAAAGACAGGAATCTGTCTTAGTCCGTCGCTGCAACACCAAAGTAACAGCAGCATGAGGCGAACCTTTCAGCCAAAAAGGTTCCACGACGCTAGCATACCAGCCATCAGCAGATCGCAGTACTACGTCACAGTTCGCGTTAATCCTCAGATGTCTAGGCCGTCAGTCTCACCGCTGTAAAGCTGATCACACCTTACGCTTCCATTCCAGTTCCAAGATCTGAACAATTATACTCCAAAGAGCTCCGGGATAACACCCCTTGACAACATCAGGAATGTCAGACCACTCTGTCCCATTGGTCGTCCTCGATAGGATGAGGATGATGTAGTAGGTTAAAGGGATACAATCCAGAAGAAATAAGTCATTTAAGTTACGTAGTTACCTTAAACCATTGTAAGCTTAGTCATATGAATAATGAGATATTTCAGAGTGCAAGGAAAGAGATACTCTTGAATTGTCCACAATCCTTTCTCATGCATCTGTTCTAATATGTAACATTTTCTGTTGCAAATACAGTTAAACTGTGCTGAAAATGTCAAAGGAAATTATTGAGAGTTAGAATACAAGTGATAACTTTGCTAAAAGTTCACACAGACTTCAGACTATTCAGTTCATGAGTTCACGTTTAGAAAAGGAAGCAAGATTTGAGACCTACATGGAATACAGCTCATTCACAATGAATTATGCTAAAATATGAATCTCGCATTGACTATTATAAAGTATTAATCTTTCACATAAATGCGTTAATAAACACTTCAATCAGACCATAATCGTTTCATGTAAGTAAAGGGTACACATAAAATTTTCCAAAATGTCACGTGTTACACATATATAGGAAAAGTGCATATAAATCTTCTTTTGCATATATGATATGAATGGTACATGTTGGACTTGGCCCTTTTTGCAGGGTCATCCCTAAACTTTTTGCCTTCCTCCTATATTTTTTCTGACCTGTTGTTGGCTGTTTTATGACTCTGGGCACTTTACCACTGCTGATCA
>CAWUFW010028676.1:0-20915 GCA_963921515.1 Calotriton arnoldi | reverse complement strand
CAGGCACGCCAAAAAAAGTGGCCCACATTTGCATATTACACTTAAAAAGAAGAGAGTAGCCCTTACACCAAAGGGAACTGGGCAAGTAACACTAATAAAACAAAAGTTATTCCCTTTGTAGAATGATTTTACCCTATAGTATCCACCATGTATTTCACCAACTTAACACTCAAACACAGGATCCAAATCACACGTGAGAAGGCCACAGTATCTTTCCTTATATAGCCCAAACTTTCAAAGGTAGAACCACAAAAGCACTATATTATAAAATTACAAAGATAAACAGTAGTTCATCAATAATTAGCCTTGACAATGTAATTTTACGATTTTCCTCACATTTATTCAAAACATATATCAGTCTCCATCATTTATGATTAAAAACAATAAATTCACAATTTACAATATATAATAGAGTATTTACAAATACATACGATAACCTAAATCACAGTTCCTTAAGAGCATACAGTTGTTTTTAATCACTCAACCCCATGATCGTGGTTGTGGTCAATACAAAATAGTAAGAAGAGAGTATCTTATTTAAAAACAATTAATGCAAAGAAAAAAACAAATTTATGTTGACGCGTTTCGGTGGATCTTGCTTTTATGCACCACCTTCCTCAGGACAGTATTAAAAACATAATAATCTGTGAATAAAATTAACACAAAAATTTCCAGTGAGTCTTAACTCATATTTTTGAAAAAACATTACATACATTATCAAGGTTCAACCATTATTTTTACTGTTTGTGGTAACACCTTCTTCATTTGATGAAGCTTTATCGAAAGAAGCAAAGAGAAAGGGAAGAGAAAGACAAGAAAAAAAAAGAAAAAAAAGGGAGAAAAACAAAAGAAAAAAAGAAGAAAGAAGAAAGAAAGAAAAGAAAAGAAAGAGAGAAGAAAAGAAAAGAAAAGAAAAACGAAATCGAAAGAAAAATGAAGAATCAAAAAGAGAGAGAAGAAAAAGGAAAAACAAGAAAGAAGAAAAAAAAGGGAAAAGAAAAAGTCTCCATTCATCCAAACCCTTATCATTCATTCATTATTATATGTGGGAGATAAAGTATTAATCAACCACTTACAGGGCACTTCCATACCTTCAGTTAGTCACTCTCATAAGTGATATTTACCAGCTCTATGGTGGGTTATTCGCTCCCACATCCTACACAACCACATCATCCATTGGCTTAACTTAAATTAACTGCACAAAATGTGTGCATGCCTTTAATTGAGATATCTGAACATCAATATTCAATACAGGAAGGTAGCTTTCTTGGTATATCAATACCTCCTTATATCTGTAAAATAAATCAATTCTATTATATGACCTTCCTGATAATACATTTCTTAAGGTCCTATCTATAATTAGCCTGCACTCACCTTAATATTCAATAAGAAGTTCAAACACATTGGACACTTCTATTTCTTTGTTGCTTTCAGAAACCTTTGTTCCATTAGACTCACGTTCTTCTTATTTAGATAAATTGCCTAATGAAATGGAGGGCCATATTTATTAATAATGCAGAAGAATACTATTTTATACAATTGGTATCAACCAAAAGATTTCAAATGCCTCACCGATCATCATATACTGGATGCCTCTCCTCAGTAAATCGCAAGTCGATACTTTGCGAGAAAAAGTAATTAATGTGGAGTCCACTCTTCTTTCACAGTGGGGTAAATCAATCCTCCACAGGTGGCACATACTGAAAGAATTTTTATATGGTGTATTAGGAGGTTTTATATATATAATATGTTACTTATTGCTACTCCATTTTTCGCGTCTGACAATGGTTCAGCATTATAGCTATTTCTACCTCCAAATCGGAGTTAAATCCAGCTGCGAGTTGCATCTACGTTTGGCTCTACAACCCCTACCTAATAAAGGGTAAATATACCTCCTATTATCTCCATATTAATCAGTGAGTCAAACTACCAGCGTGCATCTGCGATAGGCTTTACACTAACTCATGAAAGAGAGATATCCTCCCAGTACCTCCCATTAGTTAGTAAATCAACAGTGCTCTCGCTCATGTGTGTACTATATGGGCTCATATATTTATTCTCCTTTTACCGGGATCAGCCCGATAAACTACCCCCATTAGATCTGCCCATTTAACATACATAATGAGTCCTCCCTGTTTTGACTTGACTGGCGTGACGTGCTCGAATTTTCCAAATGTAATGAAGGAAGGAGCAGTAAATACTCCGTTTATATATCCTTCCTTCATCCGCCTGGCGTGTGACGCTGAAGTGGATTCCAATAATGATGTTATTCTGAGCGCCATCTTGTGTAAGATTAGTCCATACTTTATTAGTTGATTCCGTTTTACTAATGTATGGCGGCCATCTTATGTAGGTTAAGAAATTCTGCGTATAGAATAAGGTAGTTTGAGAAATTTTATGGCGACCATCTTATGCACGGTTCTAATATGTTGTTATTAATTCCAATAATGATGTTATTCTGGGCATCATCCTGTGTTAGGGTTATCCAAGCTTTATTAGTCAATTTCATTTTCAGATTGTATTATGGCCATCTTATGTGAGGTTAAGACATTCTATGTAGAATAAGGTAGTTTGAAGATTCCTATGGCTATCTTATACACAGTTCTAATGTATTATTGATAATACACTTTTTAGTATAATAGTAAAACACTTTATCTATCTATATACTATTATGATATTTCGAGATTTAAATCTGTGAAATGTTATCAGATTTCCTAGAACTATTGGGTTTATTTATATGGCCTTTCCCATCCTTCCCGATTATTTAATCCATGTAACAAATGTTTTAAACTTGCACATGAAAATTATCCCTCATTTCCTCTTCGTTTTTGTCCAAATTCCCACTTCTTTTGTTAATTCTGCTTTTCAAGTGACACACCACCGCAGTTCTTCGACTTTGTGCTTATATGTGTTCCAATGTTCAGTTAGCAGAGCATTAGCATTTATTGGTTCGTAGAGCTGATCTATGTTCGTTTAATCGAACACGAATCTCTCTTGAAGTCTCACCAATGTCCCTTACCACAGGGACACATGATCAAACAGATCACGTTTTTGATCTACAATTAAACATACTCTTAAACCCATAGTTCTATGCCATTTAATACAAAATTGTGCCCTTTTATCACTGAGCTGCAGTTTCAGACATGCACTACAAGGAAAGTACTCAATTGGCCTACTATTGGTGTCTATTCTTCTCTGTTGCACCTCTCCTTGTTCTTGTAAGTTTTCACCAATCTATTTTAACTGTCCTATTTCTCCATATGAGAATAGAGGCCTCTCAAATTGGACTGCATTCTATCTTGTAAAACTCAACTTCTGTTAATTATATTTTGATTTTATTACTAGCAGCTGAAAATTAGAGACAAAAACTAATCTATCTCCTTGATCTTGTTGTCTTATTTTCTCCTCAAACAAAAGTTCTCTATTGAAGTACTTCGCTCTTTTGTACGCTGTTTAATGATTCTTTTAGGGTAGCCTCTCATCTTTAACTTATTCTCCAGCAGTTATAGGCATGCTTTTCAAAGTCACTTCTATTAGTGCAGTTTCTACGCAGCGTAGAAACTGCCCAAATATGATTATCCTTCTGGCATTTAGGATGATCACTGTTGTAATGTAGTGTTGTATTTCTGTCTGTAGGCTTTACAAACAGATCATCCATCAGGTGACCATCTTCCGCTTATAATTTTGATATCTAAGAAATCACAATACTCTGACCACTACCACGGTGAATTTCAAATTTAAGTCTCCACAGTTTAACCATTCAATAAAATCATCTAGACCTTGTCTTTCACCATTCCATATAAAAATATGTCATCTATGAAAACGTGACCAATAAGTCACGTTTTCATAGAAAAGAGCGACCTCATTGTAAATGTGTTTCTTCTCAAAGGCCTCCAACATAGAGACAGGCCAAACTAGGGGCACATATGTGGCCCCATGCTGGTCCCTTTGATTTGACATGAGGCATCATTAAAAATGAAAATATTATTTTTGAGATCAATTCTGTCAGCTCAACGAGGAAATAGGCTTGTTCGACAAATCTCCATTTCATCTATCGAATCTCCTTCACAGTATTCACTGCTAGCAATCTGGGGGATATTCGTATATAATGCTTCAATATCTAGAGATACTAACCACTGGTTAGATTGATTGACTTATCCCTTCTATCTTTTAATCATATCTACTGTTGTATCCTTAATATAAGATTTCTGCCGGTGACACCAAAGTGGCGCCTGAAATTCATCTACATATATGCTTAGGGGTTCTGTGAAGTGAGTTCATGCTGGATATAACTGGTCGCATGGGGGATCCTGTATATTTTTGTGGACCTTAGGTAGTCCGTAATGCTGGCAATACAGGATGGATGTTATACATAAAATCATATTCTTCCATGCAAATTATATCATCTTCTCTAGCTAAATCTAACACTCGCTTTACATTAACTTGGAGGTTCTTCCATTCCTCATTAGCTGATCGTCTATAGTGTTCCGGTACTGATAGGAGAGACATCATTCTACTACTATAATCTTCGTGTTTCCAACAGGACTATATCTCACCTTTGTCTCGGCGCTTGATTGTCAAGTTACCACACTTCTCAAGATTTCTTTAAGCTACTCTCAGTTCCTTAGACAAGTTATTATTATGATATTTTATATCAGCATTAAGAAGATCCTCCCAGATCTTTTTCACAGCTCTTTCAAATAGTTCCACATTCTTATCAACCATGTGGCGAGCCGAGGTCCATAGTAGACGGAGGTTTTGAGCCTGAATTATTTACCTTTTGTATCGGTTCTTTATTAAGAAAAACTTTTTAATCTTGTTTTCCTAAATAAGCTTTTCATGTCTTTTCAATCTCATAGAATTCGGTTTAGATATAGGTGCAAACCCTAGTCCTAAATTTGAACTCTCTCCTCATCCCTTACTTAAGGTTCTTCTTCGACAAATTAATTATCGAGGCCTTATTACGTGAATTTAGTCCCAATTCTTTTGGCTCCGTGCTTTCATATATTGGGCTTTGAATTGTGGAGCTGCTCGTTAGGCAATTCCATGGTCTCCCTCATCCCCTGGCCTTGCCTCTGTTGTTGCCCTCAAAAGATCTTTGCTCACTATGTTGCCCACTACTAGTTTCTTTTCATTCCTATTCTCGCTCTGTAGTCTCGCCCTCTGACTCTGTGCTCGCATAAGATGTGTCAGAGAAACTAAGATTTTCTTTGTCCCGGGACGTGTATGGATACCAGTTTTTCTTTTGATAAGTATCTCTGAGCTGGAGCTTCATAACAACCTTTTGAGTATAGGAGTATACTGCTTCTGGATTATAGTCTATTTATATCTTTCCGTAATTTATTTGTCTTTTATTTATTAAATACTCCCTATATCCTTCTACATCTCTTTGGTTTCATTTAGTTTACATTTTGCATCTTCCAGGGCATTCATACTTTTAATTGGGATTCTAATTGATCTATTTCCCTTTTCTCCACTAAAATAATTTCATTTGCTGTCTCTATGATTAGCAACATCCAATCCGCTGCAGCGATTGGCAGTTGGGTCCAATGCTCAATAAACTCTTGCATTCTTGACAAAAAAGACCAGGTTCATTTTTACCTGTAGTCTCATGGGGATTATACCTTTTACAATATTCAACCAAGAATTCGCATGTAGTTTGCATGCGGATTACTTTCTTTGTAAGTTCCAATAAGTATTCCACTTCTCCGCGCTACCATCAGAGATGACTGATGCATTAATACTTTTAGAACTTCCCAATTATTTTCGAAAACTGATCTTCCATAAAACCAAATGTTTTCATTGTATCCATTGATGAGATTACAAAGCTCTCCGGCTCACTAAGCCGCACAATACCAGACTTAAAAGAGAGGCAGCCTCACACCAAAGGGAATAACTTTTGTTTTATTGGTGTTATTGCCCAGTTCCTTGGTGTAAGGGCTACTCTCTTTTAAGTCTGGTATTGCTACGGCTTGTGAGCCGGAGAGTTTGTAATCTCATCAATATGGATACAATGAAAACATTTGGTTTTATGGAAGATCAGTTTTCGAAAATAATTGGGAAGTTCTAAAAGTATTAATGCATCAATATCTCTGATGGTAACGCGGAGAAGTGGAATACTATTGACACTTAAAAGAGAAAGTAATCCGCACTGAACTACATGCGAAGTCTTAACTGAATATTGTAAAGGTATAATCCCCATAGACTACAGGTAAAAATGAACCTGGTCTTTTTTGTCAAGAATGCAAAGTTTATTGAGCATTGGACCCTGATTGCCAATCGTTGCAGCAGGGATTGGATGTTGCTAATCATAGAGACAGCACATGAAATTATTTTAGTGGAGAAAAGGGAAATAGATCAATTAGAATCCCAATTAAAAAGTATGGATGCCCTGGAAGATGCAAATGTAAACTAAATGAAATCAAAGAGGATGTAGAAGGATATAGGGAGTATTTAATAAATAAAAACAAATAGAATTACGGAAAGATATAAATAGATATAATCTAGAAGCAGTATACCCTATACTCAAGAAGGTTGTTATGAAGCTCCAGCTCGGAGATATATCAAAAGAAAAACTGGTATCCATACCGCCCCGCAGGACAAAGAAAATGTAAGTTTCTCTGACACATCTTATGCGAAGCACAGAGTCAGAGGACGAGATACAGAACGAGAA
This sequence comes from Calotriton arnoldi, assembly GCA_963921515.1. Lineage (NCBI taxonomy): Eukaryota > Metazoa > Chordata > Amphibia > Caudata > Salamandridae > Calotriton > Calotriton arnoldi. The sequence goes on along the minus strand of CAWUFW010028676.1, from coordinate 14,242 downwards.
TAGGAAAGGAAAAGAAACTAGTAGTGGGCAATATAGTGAGCAAAGATCTTTTTAGGGCAGCAGCACTAGAGGCAAGACCGAGGGATGAGGGAGAGGCCGTGGAATTACCAACGAGCAGCTCCATAATTCAAAGCCCAATATATGAAAGCACGGAGCCAAAGGAATTGGGACTAAATTCACGTAATAAGGCCTCGATAATTAATTTGTCGAAGAGAACCTTAAGTAAGGATGAGGAGAGAGTTTTAAATTTAGGGACTAGGTTTGCACCTATATCTAAACCAAATTCCTATGAGATTGAAAAGACATGAAAAGCTTATTTAGGAAAATAAGATTAAAAAAGTTTTTTCTTAATAAAGAACCGATACTAAGGTAAATAATTCAGGCTCAAAACCTCCATCTATATGGACCCCAGCTCGCCACATGGTTGATAAGAATGTGGAACTATTTGAAAGAGCTGTAGAAAAAGATCTAGAGGATCTTCTTAATGCTGATATAAAATATCATAATAATAACTTGTCTAAGGAACTGAGAGTAGCTTTAAAAAATCTTGAGGAGTGTGGTAACTTGACAATTAAGCCAGGAGACAAAGGTGAGAGTATAGTCCTGTTGGAAACCGAAGATTATAATAGTAGAATGATGTCTCTCCTATCAGTACCGGAACACTATAGACGATCAACTAATGAGGAATAGATAGAACCTCCAAGTTAATGTAAAACCAGTGTTAGATTTAGCTAGAGAAGATGATATAATTTGCATGGAAGAATATGATTTTATGCTATAACATCCATCCTGTATTCCCAGCAATGTAACGGACTACCTAAGGTCCACAAAAATATACAGGATCCCCCCATGCGACCAATTATATCCAGCATTAACTCACTCACAGAACCCCTAAGCATATATGTAGATAAATTCTTGCGTCCTTTGGTGTCCCGGCAGAAATCTTATATTAAGGACACAACAGATATGATTAAAAAGATAGAAGGAATAAGCTTCAATCAATCTAACCAATGGTTAGTGCCTCTAGATATTGAAGCATTATATACGAATATCCCCCAGATTCTGATGGATGAGAAATGGAGATTTGTCGGAACAAGCCTATTTCCTCATTGAGCTGACAGAATTGATCCTAAAAATAATATTTTCATTTTTAATGATGCCCTATATTGTCAAATCAAAGGGACCAGCATGGGGGCCACATGTGCCCCTAGTTTGGCCTGTCTCTATGTTGGAGGCCTTTGAGAAGAAACACATTTACAATGAGGTCACTTCTTTCTATGAAAACGTGACTTATTGGTCACGTTTCATAGATGACATATTTTTATATGGAATGGTGAAAACAAGGTCTAGATGATTTTGATTGAATGGTTAAACTGTGGAGACTTAAATTTGAAATTCACCTCGTGTAGTAGTCAGGAGTATTGTGACTTCTTAGATATCAAAATTATAGCGGAAGATGGTCACCTGATGGTGATCTGTTTGTAAAGTCTACAGACAGAAATACAACACTACATTACAACAGTGATCATCCTAAATGCCAGAAGGATAATATATTTGGGCAGTTTCTACGCTACGTAGAAACTGCACTAATAGAAGTGACTTTGAAAAGCATGCCTATAACTTGGAGAATAAATTAAAAATGAGAGGCTACCCTAAAAGAATCATTAAACAAGCGTACAAAAGAGCGAAGTACTTCAATAGAGAACTTTGTTTGAGGAGAAAATAAGACAACAAGATCAAGGAGATAGATTAGTTTTTGTCTCTAATTTTTCAACTGCTAGTAATAAAATCAAAAATATAATTAACAGAAATTTGAGTTTTTACAAGATAGAAATGCAGTCCAATTTGAGAAACCTCTATTCTCATATAGGAGAAATAGGACAATTAAAAATAGATTGGTGAAAACTTACAAAGAACAAGGAGAGGTGCAACAGAGAAGAATAGACACCAATAGTAAACCAATTGGTACTTTCCCTTGTAGTGCATGTCTAAACTGCAGCTCAGTGATAAAAGGCACAATTTTGTATTAAATGGCATAGAACATAGGTTTAAGAATATGTTTAATTGTAGATCAAAAAGCGTGATCTATTTGATCATGTGTCCCTGTGGTAAGGGTACATTGGTGAGACTTCAAGAGAGATTCGTGTTCGATTAAACGAACATAGATCAGCTCTACGAACCAATAAATGCAATGCTCCGCTAACTGAACATTGGAACACATATAAGCACAAAGTAGAAGAACTGCGGTGGTGTGTCCTTGAAAACAGAATTAACAAAAAGAGGTGGGAATTTGGACAAAAACGGAAAATGAGGGAGCAATTTTTCATGTGCAAGTTTAAAACATTTGTACATGGAATTAAATAATCGGGAAGAATGGGAAAGGCTGTATAAATAAACCCAATAGTTTTAGGAAATCTGATAACATTTTTAGATTTAAATCTGGCGAAATATCATAATAGTATATAGATAGATAAAGTGTTTTACTATTATACTAAAAAGTGTATTATACAACACATTAGAACTGTGTATAAGATGGCCGCCATAGAATCTTCAAACACCTTATTCTACATAGAATGTCTTAACCTCACATAAGATAGCCGCCTATACAATTGTGAAAATGAAATTGACTAATAAAGTTTGGATAAACTCTAACACAGGATGATGCCCAGAATAACATCATTATTGGAATTAATAACAACATATTAGAACCGTGTATAAGATGGTCGCCATAAAATTCTCAAACTACCTTATTCTACATAGAATTTCTTAACCCTACATAAGATGGCAGCCATACACTTAGTAAAACGGAATCAACTAATAAAGTATGGACTAATCTTACACAAGATGACGCTCAGAATAACATCATTATTGGAATCCACTCGCGTCACACGCGGGCGGATGAAGGAAGGATATATAAACGGAGTATTTTACTGCTCCTTCCTTCATTACATTTGGAAAATTCCGAGACGTTACCGGCTAGTCAAGCAAACAGGTGAGGACTCATTATGTATGTTAAAATGGGCAGATCTAATGGGGGTAGTTTATCGGCTGATCCCCGGTAAAAGGGAAATAAATATATGAGCCCATATAGTACACACATAGAGCGAGAGCACTGTTGATTTACTAACTAATGGGGAGGTAATGGGAGGGGGATATCTCTTTCATGAGTTAGTTGTAAAGCTTATCGCAGATGCCACACTGGTAGTTTGACTCACTGATTAATATGGAGATAATAGGAGGGTATATTTACCCTTTATTAGGTAGTTGTAGAGCCAAACGTAGATGCAACTCGCAGCTGGATTTAACTCCGATTTGGAGGTAGAAATAGCTATAATGTAACCATTGTCAAGCACGCAAAAATGGAGTAGCAATAAGTAACATATTATATATATAAACCTCCTAATACACCATATAAAAATTCTTTTCAGTATGTGCCACCTGTGGGAGGATTGATTTACCCCACTGTGAAAGAAGAGTGGACCTACATTAATTACTTTTTCTCGCAAAGTATCGACTTGCGATTTACTGAGGAGAGGCATCCAGTATATGATGATCGGTGAGGCATTTGAAATCTTTTTGGTTGATACCAATTGTATAAAATAGTATTCTTCTGCATTATTAATAAATATGGCCCTCCATTTCATTAGGCAATTTATCTAAATAAGAAGAACGTAGTCTAATGGAACAAGATTTTCTGAAAGCAGCAAAGAAATAGAAGTGTCCAATGTGTTTAAATTTCTTTATTGAATATTAAGGTGAGTGCAGGCTAATTATAGATAGGACCTTAAGAAATTTATTATCAGGAAGGTCATATAATAGAATTGATTTATTTTACAGATATAAGGGAGTGTATTGATATACCAAGAAAGCTACCTTCCTGTATTGAATATTGGATGTTCAGATATCTCAATTAAAGGTATGCACACATTTTGTGCAGTTAATTTAAGTTAAGCTAATGGATGATGTGGTTATGTAAGGATGTGGGAGCGAATAACCCACCATAGAGTTGGTAAATATCACTTATGAGAGTGACTAACTGAAGGTATGGAAGTGCCCTGTAAGTGGTTGATTAATACTTTATCTCCCACATATAATAATGAATGAATGATAAGGGCTTGGATGAATGGAGACTTTTCTTTTCCCTTTTTTCTTCTTTCTTGTTTTTCTCTTTTTCTTTCTCTCTTTTTGATTCTTCATTTTTCTTTTCGCTGCTTTTCTTTTCTTTTCTTCTCTCTTTCTTTCTTTTCTTTCTTTTCTTTCTTCTTCTTCTTTTTCTTTTCTTTTTCTCCCTTTTTTTCTTTTTTTCTTGTCTTTCTCTTCCCTTTTCTCTTTGCTTCTTTCGATAAAGCTTCATCAAATGAAGAAGGTGTTACCACAAACAGTAAAAATAATGGTTGAACTCTGATAATGTATGTAATGTTTTTTCAAAAATATGAAGTTAAGACTCACTGGAAATTTTTGTGTTAATTTTATTCACAGATTATTATGTTTTTAATACTGTCCTGAGGAAGGTGGTGCATAAAAGCAAGATCCACCGTAAACGTGCGACATAAATTTGTTTTTTTCTTTTGCATTAATTGTTTTTAAATAAGATATCTCTCTTACTATTTTGTATTGACCACAACCACGATCATGGGGTTGAGTGATTAAAAACAACTGTATGCTCTAAGGAACTGTGATTTAGGTTATCGATGTATTTGTAAATACTCTATTATATATTGTAAATTGTGAATTTATTGTTTTTAATCATAAATGATGGAGACTGGATATATGTTTTTAATAAATGTGAGGAAAATCGTAAATTGCATTGTCAAGGCTAATTATTGATGAACTACTGTTTATCTTTGTAATTTTTATAATATAGTGCTTTTGTGGTTCTACCTTTGAAAGTTTGGGCTATATAAGGAAAGATACTGTGGCCTTCTCACGTGTGATTTGGATCCTGTGTTTGAGTGTTAAGTTGGTGAAATACATGGTGGATACTATAGGGTAAAAATCATTCTACAAAGGGAATAACTTTGTTTATTGGTCCACATTTGCATATTGCCTTTCTGCAAAACACTGCTTCGGCCAAATTTTATTAAGAAAAGGGGGGAAGGGGGTTTAAAAAAATGCAGGGATTAGTTTACACTGGTGAAACACACCTGAAAACAAGTGAGGCCACTTCTGCTCAGGCCCCTGCCCCCGCTCAGTATGCATATATTAATGGGCTGGTCCAGTGAGAGAAAGGGAGCGACACCTCTGCGGTTGATAAAAGGGAGGTAATGGACGCCCATCTGCCTCCAGAAAGGCCACTCAGGTACCCACTGGCCGCTGGCGGCATCGAACAACGCAGAAACCGCCCAAATCGGCCCCCAGGCTGCCCAAAAAAGCAGCCCACAGCTGGAACTGGACACCGGCCCCTTGGGCATTGCCGGATGCCCGCGTTACCAACCCGACCCTGGTTGCTACTTATTTATCTATGCAACTAACAACCATTGACAAAGCCAATAGTCCTGACTTATTGTAGGAAGATGTTACTTGTTGTCTCATATATCTGAATGCAATGACAGAAACAGAAAAATACAAGTCGAGGGCACGCTATGCTAAGCACAGATTTTTAGCTTACGTGTTTTTAAGCCACGCCCTTAATTACATCGGCCACGCCCTTTTGAGAGACCCCCCCAGTTTTTTCATCCCACTTAAAGCCCTGCCTAAGATGTATCCCTTACAGCCGCCCTGTGCTTCAGAAAACCACAGGCCTGCAAAATACCACAAATGGAAAAATGTGCAAATCTAAAAAAAGCAGCCCACAGCTGGAATTCAGGATTGCCGGAGTGCCCCCGTTAATCCGACCCTGACACAGCGAGCAGTCGGCGGGCCCTATGTGGGCACCGGGGAGTCTGGATGTACATGGGTTTGAATGTTCTGTACTGGTGACTGACAGCAACAGAGGGGCGGTCTCAAATTCATGATATATGTAAACATGAGTTCATATCCTGTTTAGAAGGCTTACAGTAATCGCCAGCAATGAGAATCTTCAGGTGGAAGGTAAAAATAACCCGTACTAAAATACCTCACACCTTTGAGACCCTGTGAATGAATCTAGAGCAGTCCGTGTCCGTCTCATCTCTAGAAATGTATTTTCACGAACTTCGCTTTGGTTGCGAAGAAAGTGATCGAACACAGGCATCACTATTTCTCAATTCCATCAGTATTATATTGGGAGGCGCGGTGCATCATGTATGGCTCTGTGGCGCAATGGATAGCGCGTTGGACTTCTAGGTTGGCTGTGAAGGCATTCAAAGGTTGTGGGTTCAAGTCCCACCAGAGTCATTTTAATACAAGAGCTCTCCAAGTTATGACAGAAAAGTTAATTCATGCATTTTGAAAGGGATTGTGCGAGGAGAGGAAGGAGCCGGCCTAGTTTTTGTTTTTCCAGAGCTGCTTTTGGTTCCCCAGGCCGGCCCTGGGGGACCTTGCTACGATCCTGCTCCTGGGAGCGCTCTGATGAAGCCCTCCTGTACCCCCACTGTTAGCATTACATATGGGCCAAAACATGTGAGCAGTGAATGTGACTCCTCACATGCAGGACATTTGCCCATGGGCTGTGTGTGTACAGTGCACTGACTGTACATGTGTGAGGGAATCTTTGCAGTTTATGCACATAGGGTCTGTAGACTTTTTACACCGGGTCGGTTTCATCAGACAACCGCTGATGCCTGCTCTGGCGCGAAACTGGACAAAGGAAATGGGTGTAGCCACCCCTCTTTCCAAACCCTCCATAGGTGGGTCCCCAGAGTTAGTCCAACCCCTTTCTTTAGTACAAGTAAGGGAACCCTGGCAACAGGACTTTAGATATCCCTGGACGAAACTCTGCAACTGAATCCTGGAACTTCGACGCTCTACTAAAGACTAGAGGACTGAAGAAATCTCCCTTGGGGTCGAGGAGTGACTCCCCTGCTTGGCAGGCACCAACGAAGCATTTGCCGGTCTGCATCGCCGAAGCTCGCGCCGGACTCCAAAGTACTTGCAGCCCAGAAAGAGGATTTCCAGACATCTCAGAGGCTGAACTGGGGTGGTGAGTGAGCTAAAGAATGATGATGGATTAAACCCAGATCAGTTGACTGGTGGTGAGTGTTTGATTGGCTCAAACGTTCCGTCCATCATCCCCTTTTGTACCCCTTTGGAACGGGGCAGGCACCAATGAAGATTTGCCGGTCTGCATCTCCGAAGCTCGCGCCGGGATCGAAGTACTTGCATCCCAGAAAGAGGATTTCCAGACATCTCAGAGGCCGACTCCGAGTCCCCAGCAAAGCTGAGACCCGCAGCCCTCGTGAGTAGCGTGGAACCAGAACTCCTGGTCACCGGGCACATTTGCTAGTGCATTGACTTCTCGACAGCTCTTGAAGTCCTGCTTTGGGTTACTCGTAGCCCAGGCCCCGAGCACCATTTGCACATGAAGATTGTGAGCCTACACTCCACGAGTGTTCCGTGGGCCCTCTTCCTGCATTTCCTCTTGGGGCTCCTTCGCGATCCCTGGTCCATCGACTGGTGGGTCCCTGTGAGAGGCAACTCTGATTTCTTTGGCGTTTCTGGTTGCTCCAGACGTGCCTAACTCCCCACCAAGTGGTGAGTCCCTCAGACCTTGCTTGTCTGCTCCGAAGCATCTTTCTCCTTTCTGCGTGGGTTGCTGTTGCCAAGGCGTGTTGTGTTCAATCCGGACACCAATGCTGCACACTCGACATCCTTTGTGGGACAGCTCGAATCCAGCTCCTGGTTGTCGTCGACACCTCCTGGTCCTCGTGGCTGAAGAGTCAAGCTTCACCTCTTTCACCTGAAGCACCCGACATCGGTGGGCATTCGACTATCGTGCCCCTGGTCACTGGCAAGTGACCCAGACTCTGTCCCCTCTGCTTTCAGGTTCTTCTCATCTCCGATCCAGGCTTGATACAGTATTTTCTCTATAGAGTTTTTAATGTACAGTTTTCATTTTCTTTAAGTTGATGTGTTTATTTCTATCTTTTGGGAAACAATTTTTAAAAGCTTCATTATAATTTTCTTTGATGGCCAAATCAATTTTATTTTGATCCGTTGTCACGGGCCTTGTGGTCTGGCACCGCGGACACACGAGAATCCCGTAATGGCCGCACCTTCCTCCCCACCGACTCCCGGAGTATGCGGTCTAGCCGTCCAGAACACACGTCACGATGACGCCGGACTCCAGGCCAATCAGCAACGCAGCCGAGCTGACGCAAGCGGCCAATCAGGAAGAAGAGGATGCGGAGAGAAGCTTCGGCGGTGACGAAGAGCGTTCCTGAAACCTGGTTGGGAGAGAGAGCGTCCAGAAGCGAAGGAAGGCGACGGACCGGTTCCAGAGAGCCCAGGAGAGGCAGAAGAGGCCAAAACAACCCCGCCACGGCCCCGGAGGTCGTGGCTTCAGGCAAGTGCCCGATTTTCCGCTATTTCTTTGGGAAGTGGTGGGAGGAACGACCCCGGGGCGACCAAGACTCTCCTGATCCCCAAGGGTGAGAGGAAAAGAGGTCACTCAGGGTATAGATAGGGACACAGCCCAGCCCCTACCAAAGCACACGGGTGTGGTGACGGGAAACATAGGAAGAAACAAACACTAACCTAACGCCCTTTTTCTACAGGGGCCAAGACCAAGAAAGACATTGGGACACTCCTGAATGGAGAAAAAGCCAACAACTGGAGGAGACACAAGCCAGAAGACCTCGCTGGAACCCCCAAGCTTTGACTGTTTTAGTTTCCTTATCTTTAGACTTTCTTTATGAACTTGCCTTGAATAAAGAACATCCTTCCCCACACTTAACGTTTTTTTTTTTGGTCCAGGGTTATTCATTGCGTGACCACAGTGGTGTCAGAAGTGGGATTGGGGTCCCTGACACTATGACCCAGCCCATAACCATGGAGGCAATGGTCACGCAACTAGCTGAGGGTCAGAGACACCTGCAGCTAGTACTGGAGCAACAGAACCAACCAGCCCAGAAAGAAAGGGAAGCATTTTAGACTTCCTTAAAGGAACAAGCTGCCATTCTCACAGCAAACCAACAGGTACAGGATACTGCGATCCTAGACTGATGGACGCCATCTCAAGTGCCCACATTCATCCGACTGTTCTGGAAATGTGCTCCAAAAGTTCCGAAGGAGGTGACCCGGATTGCTTCTTTACCAGCTTTGAAGGGGTGGCTTCCGCTGCCACGTGGCCTCCCTGAGCGGTGGGGGCAATGTGTAGAACACCGCTTCTATCTGGGGAACTCCAAGCGGCCCTGCAGGCAGGCAAATCTGGCTGGGGTAACTCCCAAACCAAGAAATCAAGAAGGCCATCCTAGAGAGCTCGGTTGTGATCCTGAATACTACCAGACACGGTTTCGGAAGGAAAAGTGGACCATAGGGGACAATCCCCGAGCCTTGTACTTCTGTGGAAGTTTGGCAGAGATCACTGTTAGCATGAGGCTGAAGCCATTTTGTTTTTGGCAGCCATTTTAGATGATCATGTGCTCGCCATGTGCTCCTTCCGTCTTCGCTGTTGCCTACCCTTGTGCTTTACTAGAGATAACTATCTATAGTTAGCTCCTGTAACACTGCACATGCTCAGAAAAGTCTGTAGCTGCTCATGCACCTGTCTTAGTCTGTAAATGTGCAGGCTGCTCTAACTGATGTCAGCAACTTCGTTCTCCTCCTAACTTTGTTGACATTGTGAGCATTTTCTGTATGTCCATACATGTGAATAGTTATTCTTGTGTGTGCTTGTGCCGCCTCCTTTTGAGCTCTTGAGTGGGTGTAAAGGACCCACAGTTTCTGTGCTCCTTGTGCTGCCTCATACACACTGCCTGAGGGGTTTGTATAGTCATGGAGTTCCACTCGCCGGTTTAATAAACTGTTGTTTTGATATTCCAGCTTCTGTGCCAATCTCTATTTATTGGTCTGAGGACTAGTGCGCAAAGAAGGGCGAACCCCTAGCACCGGTAGGCCTTAGTGGGGTCTACTTCTACACTTCCGTATGAAAGGACCTACGGAGACCGCTGGTTGCGACCAACCACAAGCAGCAATGAAGAAGTCACCGACCTTGTCTACCTAGAGACAGTACCTGGAAGCCTTACCCCCTAACACTCGTGCTTGGGTCCAGAGCAACACCCCAACCTCCCCTGCACCCCATGGCCATCGAGTTAGCATGCGCATATCATCGCTCCCCGGACTTCATGTGCTCCATCCCCAAAAGCCTCCCACCCGCCTGCCCCAGGAAAGGAAGTAAGCCCAGCGGTTTCACAACCCCCGCATAGCGAAAACTGTCTGACGATGATACCACTTCCACAGCCCGAAAACCCCCTCCTCCCTTCCTGTCCCCTCACAGGGTCCGAAGTGTTTTTAGGTGCGCTGAAGTGGGGACACATAAGCCCGACAGTGCCCCCATAGAACTGAAACCGCAGAACCCTATGGAAATAGGCTTGTCAAAGAGTAGAGGGTTCTGGTCACAGGAGCAGTAGCGGGAAGCGATGCCGAGGAAGAATATACACTTAATGGTAGACCAGTAGATGCCCTCCTTGATACCGGGTGCCACCATACTATGAGTTAGTAGGGTTGCCTTATACCCCGGACAACTACAAGAAAAGGAAACAGTAAGGGTGTCCTGTGTACACAGGGACATTCGGGATTATCCACTCTAGCAGAGGTGCTCCTAGAGATAGAAGGGGACACACAGGTTCACAAAGTAGGAGTGTGGTCCCTTGTTTGAATGAGACAGTCGTAGTAGGAACAGACCTTCCCCATTTTTTAATGAATATCAAGCGGGTATAATCAACGAAAAGAACATCACAGGCTGGTTAAGGGAAGCCCCTTTTTCCCAAACTGCTATTACCGCCCCTCCAGAAAGAAGACATAAAACTAAAGCAGAAAAAGAAAACGTAGGGAGAGGGGAATGCATCAGATTAACTTGAAGGATTCAGCCCCCTGTCTTTTCTTATCAGATGAAAACCCTGCTCCAAGAAACTTCAGGATGACACAAATGGAAGAGAGACGGTACCCTACGCCATGCATGAGGAGCAGGCACAACAAGAAGACCCTAATAAGGTAGGCCCTTTTTGGTGTCAGCGTGGGCTACTCTTCAGGGTATGCCCGGGGGAACCCCACCCCATCAAAAGGAACAACTCTTAGTTCCCTTGGCCGCTTTCATCCCCTCAGGTCCCACTTCTGAGAAATGGCTCACAGCAAAGCAGGGGGGCACTATGGGCAGGGAACACACCCATAGTTATCTCCTCAGAAAGGTTTACTGGCCTGGCGTCTATCGTGATGAAGTCACCAAATATTGCGCTGCCTGTCCCTAGAGTGCCAACTCACTAATCCCTCTGGCATAAGAACAGCTCCCTTATACCCCCTACCTATTATCGTGACCCCTTTCCAAAGGGTCAGGATGGATCTGAGTGGGCCCTTTACTCCCATCAGCCTCAAGGTCACCAATATATACTAGTGCTCGTTATCTCTGAGCCCGGCCCTCTTCAACATCTACATGGCCCCCCTCGCCCAGCCATCGTCCGACAACACGGCCTCAACATCGTATCCTACCCCGACTGACACCCAGCTCACTCCTCTCCCTCACCAGAGGGAGACCCCACCACACGCAAACTCAACTTCCAGGGAAGGGAATGCAAGACGTCGCAGTATGGATGACCAACAGCTGCCTCAAACTCAGCGCCCGAGAAAGACCAGGAAGTCCTCGTCCTTGGAGACCACCCCTTCAGAATGGGACAACACCTGGTGGCCCACCGCCCTCAGTAGCCCACCTACCCCCCTCCAGACCACGCCAAGAACCTCGGCCATCGTACTCGACTCATCACTCGCCATGAACAGACAGAGTCCAACGCCGTCACCTCCAGCTGCTTCAACACCCTCCCGCATCCTTCGCAAGGCCTTCAAGTGGATCCCCCTGAGTCAAGGAAGACAGTCACCCAAGCACTCATCACCAGCAGACTGGACTACGGAAACGTTCTCTACGCACGGCATCAACAAGTCCCTGCTCGCAAACTCCAAACAATACAGAACATCGCGGCCAGACTCGTCCTCGGCATCCCCGACCACGAACACATCCAGCCAACACCTGCGGAAACTCCATTGGCTCCCCGCGGAGAAGAGAATCACCTTCAAAATCCTCACTCACGCCTACAAATGCCTACACAACAACGGAGCCCAAATACCTCAACGACAGAATAAGCTTCCACGTGCCCAAAGAGAAACCTCCGATCCTACAGCCTCGCACTGGCTGACACCCCGTGCATCCACAGGAAGCCAGAGCAGGCAGGGAGTGTTCTCCCCTGTTGCAGCCAAGACCTGGAATGAGCTGCCGATAGACATCAGGCGTGCCCCACCCTGAACACCTTCACGAAGACTCTCAAGACCTGGCTCTTCGGCTGAATGGAGCTGCGTGCCACCCCCCCTCCAGCGCCTTGAGACCCTCACGGGTGAGTAGCGCGCCCACAATTCCTGATTGATTGATTGTACTCGAAATCGACTATGCCACCTGGTACCCCAGGCGATACCCCTTTCCAGTACAACCACGTCATCAGTAGCTCGGGCCATGATCTCTTTTTTTTTCCCGGAAGTCGGATTTCCTCAATAATCCTAACAGCCAAGGAACCCCATTCATGTCCCGGCTGATGAAGGAAGTATGCCAAAATTTTAGGGATACACCACATCCGTACCACTGTTTACCATCCACAAAACGGACCGATTTGGTGGGCACGCTACAACAAAACCATCAAGACCATGTTAAAAAAGCTGGTCACGGATAGCGGTAGGGATTGGGACCGGGAAGCTGCCCCCGCTTTGTTCTGTTTGCAATCCGAACACATAAACAAAAGTCGAGCCGGTTTCTACCCCTTCGAGGCTACTGTTCGGCCCAGAGCCCAGGACTCTTCTGGACATGGCCCGGTCGAACAGTGGACCGAAGAAGATGATGAAGGAAAACCCCTGTTAGCCTACAGTGAATCCCTGAGGAGATACACAAGCCACCCTATGGGGTGGAAGTACATAGATAATCTTGAAAAAGCCCAGAGAAGAATCAGAAAGCTACTGTGTTATGATAAAGGGAGAGTAAGTTAAAGGGAGTTACATGTCGGGGACAGAGTCCTCATCACTCCTACCAACCTCCAAAAGAAGTTCTTGGCCCACCTGGTCAGGCTGCCTTACAGAGTCCTGGAAAAAGTGACACCGGTAACATATAAAGTCGGCGTCCCACAGAAGCCACCTCGGGATGGGACAAATCTTTCATATCCAACCTGTTGAAAAGGTGGGAGGGGATCCCCCAGGGAACAGGACAACGCCCCCATAAGCCATGTAAACCTTCAGCAACATATAGACATTGTACCCCACTTCTCCCTTCTTGCCCAGAAATACCAAACTTGTGTCCCAAAATAACCCCCGAACAGAACCAAGACTGTATTACAGTTGTTTTGAGCGAAGTTTTCCCGGATTGGTTTCCCACCACCGGGACGGACCACCCCTGATACACCATGACATAATAACTGAAGCAGGAGACGGAAGTGCGTCAAACTTGACCCATACAGGAATCCCAGAAGCACGGCGACATGCCGAACGGGCAAATAGAAACCATGTTGCGACGCTGACATTTATAAGAACCACTCCAAGAGTGCCTGGTGCTCACCCGTGGTACTTGTCCCAAAACCAGACGGAAGTATCCGTTTTTGCATCGATTTTCGACAACTAAACACCCACTCCCAATTCCAATACTTATCACGCTGCCCCAGGTGGGCGAAACTAATTGAGCGCTTGGGCGGAGCCATGTGGTCATGTCCACCAGTGACTTAACAAAGGGGTACTGGCAAATACCCCTATCACAGTCAAGCCAGGAAAAAACAGCTTTCTCCCTCCGTCTGGGCTGTGCCACTTTAAAGTAATGCCATTTGGGCTTCATGGGGCTCCGGCTACGTTTCAAAGACTTATGGACATTATGCTTAGAGCCCAACAAAGGGTGCGCTGTCGCCAACCTCGACGACTATAGTCTACTGCCCAAACTGGAAAGCCCACCTACATCACCTACATCAGGTCCTTAACGCCTTACACCAAGCAGGGCTCACCCTAAACCCCAAAAAAACAGCCGCCTTGCCACCGATCACATCGAATATCTAGGATATACCATCAATGCCAGGTTTACCATCAGGCCTCAACTCAACAAACTAGAAGCTATAGAAAACATTCCCCTCAATCCCACAACAAAAAAGAAATGCGA
>CAWUFW010028675.1:0-20918 GCA_963921515.1 Calotriton arnoldi | reverse complement strand
TATATATATATATATATTCACTGAAAAAACCATAGGTTTTAGGGACAGTTATAGTTAGTTGGACATTGCACTCGTACAAAACCCGTGAAATTTCCCCGTTATAGTTAGTTCAGGTAACTATAACTCGCGCCCCGCAATGCACTGCTGATGACGTCACGTATTACATCACTCATGACATGGTCAGTGATATCACTGATGACATCACTGATGACATCTCAAATGACATCATCCAGTGACTGTGTGTTTCTGTAAAGTTTAAATATGTTTAATATATATAGGGAAAGGCGTATTGAAGAATGAGTGGGTGTATAAGTGTCTGAATGGATGATTTAGTAGGTGCGTGACTAACTCTATAAGTGAGTGATTAAACGTATCTTACTGAATGCATGGGTTAGTGACTAAACTGGGTGAATGTCTGTATCCGTCTGTCTGTTGCTGTGTAAGTGGCAGCATGGGTTTGTGAATAGCTACATGAGTGTCTATATGAGTTATTGATTGGTTGGCTGAGTATCTGTATGGGTGCCTGAGTGTTTGTGTGGGTGGGGTGTGTGCGACTGTGCATAGATGTGTGAGTGGGTGATTCACTGGATGGATGGTTACAAGAGTGCATCTGTGATAGACTGTATGGGTGGGTAAGTGTGTGTAAGAGTGTGTTAGTGAGTAAATGTATGTCCCAGTGGTACATGTGTGAGTAACTACGTATGTGAAAGGCAGTATATATGTGTGTTGGAGTATATAAATACCTATAAGCGAGAGTGTGTGATTGTGATAGTGACTGTATGGATGAATGTGTGCTTGTATCAGAGATTGTATAAGAGCGTAAGAATGTGCTAGTATTTGTATGAGTAAGTGAGCTGGTGTGTGTATAACTGTATAGGTGAGTAAATGGGTGTGTGCTTAATTTTTTGCATGACTGACTAGGTGTGTGAGTACCTCTATGGATGAGTGGCGGTGTGTGTGTTTATATAGGTGTATGAGTGCATATAATAGTCCTGTACTGAGTGACTATAAGTATGAGTGACTGTACGGGTGAGTGAGTAGATGTGTGTGTGTGTAGACCTAAGAATCAGTGAGTGTGTATATAGTAATTGGTGTTGGAGTGTCTATGGTATTGACAATGGCAGTCTGTAATTTACAGTGGGTGTATCAAAAGTTATATTAGGGTGTGAGAAGATGCATCAAATTATCACATGGATGATGTCATCAGTGATGTCATTTGAGATGTCATCAGTGATGTCACTGACCATGTCATGAGTGATGTAATATGTGACGTCATCAGCAGTGCATTGCGGGGCGCGAGTTATAGTTACCTGAACTAACTATAACGGGGAATTTCACGGGTTTTGTACGAGTGCAATGTCCAACTAACTATAACTGTCCCTAAAACCTATGGTTTTTTCAGTGAATTTCAAAGGTTTTTTAAATGCTAATTCCTAACTATAACATGTCTGAAACCTATGGTTTTTTTCAGTGAATTTCAAAGGTTTTGTAAATGACAATTTTTAAATGTATTGATTGTTATATTTATTTTTTTGATACTGATTTACTACATTTTTAAAACTATTTATTTTTAGATACATTACAAAATATACTTTCTCAGAATGAATTACTTTAGTTTAAATACTTTGCAAATAGGCAATAGACTTTTAAGTACAGTAGTTACAGTTGTTGCAATGGGCAACACAATTTCAAACACAATGCAACATTGAGCTCAATGTGAATTTCAAGTTAAATGCAATTAGTTACTTTATGGATTACTTTTCTAACCACAGGACTGGATCCTAGATTCAGTCCTGGGACATCTCCTGTAAACAGTTGAGTAAAAGCGTTTTGGTTACAGTAGTGATTTTTAAGGAATATTATTGTATTTTAAAAGTTGACACTTAGAAACTTTTTCTCATAGAATCACCAATGCTATCCTATGGGAGGAAATTCACTTAGCAGGTAAGTAGTGTTATCGTTACTTTTTCTTACTCAGTGGTGGATCTTGGATCCAGCACTGGTGCATCTCCTGTAAACAGTTGAAAGAATGCGTTTAAGTCATACAGGCGATTTTTAAGGAATATTTGTAGTTTGTGAAAATTAACACTTTGAAACTTTTCTGCTGAAAACCAGACAATGGATTCCTATGGAAGGAAATACAAGTTACTGGTAAGTGCGGTTAAAATTACTTTTCAGGATCAGTACTGGGCTCAAAGATGCAGCACTGAGGTCTCTCCTGATAACAGGTGAGTAAATCGGAATTCGTAGTTCTGCTGATTTTAGAGGAATATTGTAAAGTTCCAAAACTCCACACTTAGAAGAATTTCCAAGTAGAAACCAGTCAATGTTAGCCTATGGAAGGAAATTCAAGTTACTGGTAAGTACGGTTAAAATTACTTTTCAGGATCAGTACTGGGCTCAAAGATGCAGCACTGAGGTCTCTCCTGATAACAGGTGAGTAAATCGGAATTCGTAGTTTGGCTGATTTTAGAGGAATATTTGCACAATGGTGAAGGGAGGGGAGGGGCCTGAGGTGACATCTGTGCAAACGCGCCCAGTGGCGCGTTTTAAGTTGGGGGATTAAGTCCCCTTGAATCATGAGGGTCCCTGGGGTCCAACTAGCCCACCCTGTACCTCCAGTATGCGCCAGGGAGCTGCGTTGCAGAGAGGTGTTCAGAGGCCATGCCCCTTTTGCACCTCTCTGCAACGCAGCTCTGTGGCGCTTTCTGGACATACCTGGTGGGCTAGTTGGCCCCCAGGGACCCTCAGGATTGAAGGGGATTTCATTCCCCATCTTAAAATGCGCCACGGGGCCTGTTTGCACACATGTCACCTGAGCCTCGCCCCCTCCCTTCACCACTGTGCAAACGCGCCCCGTGGCGCGTTTTAAGTTGGGGGATTAAGTCCCCTTGAATCCTGAGGGTCCCTGGAGTCGAACTAGCCCACCATGTACCTCCAAAAAGCGCCACAGAGCTGCGTTGCAGAGAGGTGTATAAAGGGGCGTGGCCTCTGTACACCTCTTTGCAACACAGCCCCCTGGTGCATACTGGAGGTTCCTGGTGGGCTAGTTGGCCCCCAGGGACCCCCATTATTCAAGGGGAATGACTTCCCCTTCTTAAAACGCGCCAGGGGGCGCGTTTGCACACTGCTGCAGGGAGGGGGCGGGGCCTCCGGCACAATGCCGTTTTTTTTTCCCGTTTTTTTTTATGGGAGGGGGGCTGCATGGCCCCCTTCCCTCGGCCACTTTTGGCCCCGGGGCCTGAGCATTTTTTTTTTTAAACGGGAAGGGGGCCGCGTGGCCCCCTTCCCTGGGCCTCTATTGGCCCCGGGGACCCCATCCCCCGGGGCATGCCCAATTTTTAATAAAAAAAATATATATTTGGAGGGGGGCTGCGTGGCCCCCCTCCTCAGGCCATTTAAGGCCCCGGGGACCCCATCCCCCGGGGCCGGCCATGCCCTTTTTTTTTTTTTTTTTTTTAATTGGGGAGGGGGGCTGCGTGGCCCCCCTCCCGGGCCACTTATGGCCCCGGGGACCCCATCCCCCGGGGCCTGGCCTCTCGGAGACTGTGGGGGGGTCCCCAATCCCCCCACAGTCCCAGCCGGCTCCCCGCCTCCTGCGGGAGCCGGCATTGCTTTTCCACATGGGGAGCAGCTAACATGCTGCTCCCCGTGTGGAAAAGCAATTGGGTTTGCATTTTGAAGAGAGGTAGGCACCCGGGACACTGCAGGAGCCGGCCCTGGGGGTGGTGGTCCCCAGGGCCATCACTGGCTCCAGGAGGGGGCCGCGCGGCCCCCCTCCCAACTTGTTCAAAGCCCCGGGGAGGTGGTGGGTTCTGGGGGTCCGTAACGGACCCCCATATTTAAATCTTTAGTGCCCCGGGGAGGTGGCGGTCCCCGGGGCGTGTGGGGGGGCTGGAGCCCCCCACACAGGTTTTTAAAATAAAAAAAAAACAGCCCCGGGGGGTGGCGGTCCCCGGGGCTTGGGGGGCCTTAGAGGCCCCCCCATAAACAATAAACCCACCCCCCGTATGCCTCCGGGACTTGGGCCACCCGGGGGCTAATTTGCATCGAAGCGCGGGAGACCGCGCTTCGATTTTTTTTTTTTTTCCGGCAGGATCCGCGCACCCTGAGCGCATCCTGTCGATTTTTTTTCTTTTTTTAAAAAAATGCTTTTTTCTGCCCAGGGGGTCCTTGTGGGACCCCCTGAGCAGACCTAGGGGGTCAGGGTGTTTCTACCCTGCCCCCTTTGTGCGTTTGCACACTTGTGATTTTTTTTTTTTCTCGGCGGGATTCGCGCACCCTAAGCGCATCCCGCCGATTTAAAAAAAAAAAATTAAAAAATGCTTTTTCTGCCCAAGGGGTCCTTGTGGGACCCCCTGAGCAGACCTAGGGGGTCAGGGTGTTTCTACCCTGCCCCCTTTTGCGCTTTGCGCACTTGTTTCTATCCCTCGGTTCTACCGAGGGACAAAATGGCTGCCAACACTTCCTGATTTGGAGTGTTGACAGCCAATTAGCATGCAGCTCGTGATCGGGAGGGTATGCGGACCCTACTCGGCCATAGATATGTGATTTTATTTGTGATTTTCTCAGAAACTACTGAACGGATTTACACCATTTAAGCAAAAGGCACGACACTGAACCAAGGGCTACCTCTTTGCCAAATTTGGTGTAATTCCGTTCAGCAGTTCGGGCTGTAGCCGCGATGAAAGGATCCTATGGAAAAATGAATGGGGAAAACGCGTTTTGGGACCCCCTTTTTCTCGGCCCCCGCTTGACGAATCAACCCGAGACTTTTAGGGTAGGAGCGGAGCGCCCCAACAAGTTGGAAGCTTTCGCGAAGATTCGTCAACCGGCGCAAGAGTTATTTCAAATAGAATGTTGCGGATTTCCTATGGAAAATAGGTTTTAACTATAACTATCTACTGGCGACCGATAGTAGATAATATGTAGATAATATATATATATATATATATATATATATATATGACAGCAACTCCTTTCGCTTTTCCAATTCGCCACGGAAGACAGGAGCTCGGACCACAATTTCGTGCTGTGAGTATTTTTATTGTTGTCTGCTCAACACAGCCATGACGCGTTTCGAGCCCGTAGGCCCTTGATCACATGACGCGATACACAGCCGGTGCTGTGTTTTTAAACCATTTTTTTACCTTTGCATTTTTTTCTTTTTTAAAGTGACAAGTGCAAATTAGAGATAACTATGTATTAACGCAAAACAGAAAAGGAGTAGACATAGTAAAATTACTGCAACTGGATAAACGTTTACACCTTCATATACAAATTGTTATTTTCTATTGTATATATATTGTTTAAAATTCTATTTCAATAAAAACAAACCATTCATTTTAAATATGATAAATAAATAAATACATAAATGTAATATCATATTAAAATCATTGTATAGATGACACAAAACTATAAAAAGCCAATGTATAAATTTGCCTCCTTTACTAAAAGTGCACACATTTTGTATTTTAGGGGGTGTTTGTGTGTGCCTAGAAAGGTCTTACTAATTGCTGTGTTGGTTAGGTTTGTATTACCCGATATTGATGATGGTATTTTATACTAAATTCCTATACTACTGTTCTTGATATTTGCGATAATTCATACAAGTGCATGTGCTCTATATTTATAATTGTGTTGTGATATATAAAATCACCAATAACAAAATTTAAAAACCCATAAAACCGAACTGTGATAATTTAAAAAAGGGGAAAATAAAGGGATTGATTTTTTAAGACAGGGCACTGTAAATTGTTTTAAATCTCTGTACGCTGATTGTTTATTTCTGTTTAAGACTATAGGCTGTTATTGTTACTCTTAGAGGCATGTATAGAGATCCTCTGTCCCGTTGAGACCCGCTGGATGTTTACTATCTAATTCCAAGATATATCTTGTTTCTAATTTTCTAAGGGCTTTTTCTCTGTTTCCTCCCCTTTTGTTTTGTGGCACACAATCTATCAAAAAATATTTAAGATCTTTTGGGTCTCCATTGTGTGACTCCTCAAAGTGGCGTGCCACAGGATAGGACTGGTCTTTATTTTTTATAGCTCTCATGTGCTGGAGAATCCTCTTGTGGCCTTGGAGAACTGTGCTTCCAACATAGCGTAGGCCACACGGACACTCCAGCACATAGATTACAAAATCTGTTCTGCATGTCAAATTTCTGAAAATGGGTTTTTCCTTATCACTAAAAGGTGTTTTATAGGAAGATTTATTTACCCCATATTGACACGCTTTGCAGGATGTGCATTTGAAAAAGCCCTTTCTTTGGTTTAACCAGGTAGTGTTTTTTGAAAGGTCCCATGGATCATTGTGGACTAACTCATCTTTCATGGAAGGTGCTTTGCTGTACGTAATTGCCGGTCTACTTGGCAATAGATGGCCTATGGTTGGATCACTTAATACCAGAGGCCAATTTTTTCTTATAATAGAATTGATTATCCTTGCTTGTTTGCTATAACCAATTATAAACCTAAAAGTATCCAAACTTTGTATTTGGTCTTGTTGGTTGTTCACTGTGTTGGCCCTTGTTTGTGTTGTTAAAAGGCTATCTCTACTGATTGCATTGCTTCTTTTTATTGCATTTGCAATCGTTTTTTTAGAGTAACCTCTTTCAAGGAACCTTTTTTGACTGGCTATTTGTGCCAACCGTAAATCGTCATCATTGCTGCTTATGCGTTTCAGCCTAAGCATCTCACCATACGGTATACTTCGTATAAGGTGCTGAGGGTGAGCGCTTGTAGCATGTAAAACTGCATTTCCAGCAGTTTTTTTCCTATGCAGTCTGGTGGCAATTTGTCCTTTTCTGATGTAAACCTGTACATCCAAAAATTCCACCGCCTCGTCACTTATGTTGGCCGTGAACTCCAAATTGAGTTTGTTGGTATTAAGATTATTGATGAATCTTTCCGCATCCGGCCGGGTCCCCTGCCAGATGATAAAAAGATCATCAATATATCTTAACCATATTTTGATGTTAGTGTTGACTGTAATTTCATGTTCTTTGAGGAGGACCAGCTCTTCCCACCAACCCATATGGAGACACGCGTAGCTAGGGAAAAAGCTAGCCCCCATTGCTACACCACATAATTGCTGATATAACATATTCCGATACATAAAAATATTGTTATTTAAACAGAAATCAGTCATATCTCTAAGCATTTTACTGTGATGGATACAATTTGATGGTCTCTGGTCTAGAAAATATTTGAGTGCCCTCATACCATCCTGGTGATTAATAGAAGTGTATAGTGAGGAAACATCTAATGTGATTAAAAGATAGTCTATGTTCCATTCACAGTTCTTGATTTTGAATAAAAAGTCTCCTGTGTCACGGACATATGACGGTAGACGTTGCACATACTCCTGTAGAAAATAGTCCACATATATTGATGTTCGTTCTAAGAGACTGTTTCTTGCAGAAATGATCGGCCTTCCTGGTGGATTGATAGAATCTTTATGTATTTTTGGAATAAGATACATTATCGGAGTTACCGGATGGTCATTTTGCAAATATAAATATTCTTCTTGTGTCAGTAGTCCTGCATTTTTCCATGCAATCAATTTCATCCTGTAGATATTGTAGGTGTTTCTCTGGGTTAACTGGTCACATTTGCGGTAACATTTTTTATCTTGCAATTGTTTCATAGCCTCATTGTTGTAGTCAGATTTATTCCATAGGACTAAATTTCCACCTTTATCTGAGTTGCGGATAACCAATTCGGAGTTCATTTTGAGTTTCTTCATTAATGAGTGATATTGGATCTCCGTTTTGTTTTTCTTTGTTCTTGTTATCCTCTGTATTCTGTGATTGAGTTTTTAATTTCACCTACAACATGTTCCTGGAATATTTCAATTGCATCCCGAGACATTATTGGATTGAAATGAGAAGTTGGTTTAAAATGTGTTACTCTCATACCACCATCACTTAAATTATATGGACCTTTATTCTGCATTGTAAATTGAGTTGAAGTCATATTTTCATCTAGTAACTCCCGCATTGTGTCTAGAGCTGACTTGTCTGTGCTTGACTGACCGAAAGGTGGAGATGACATAGGCAATGAATCTTGTTGCTTGTTTGTCTCAGGCTCTAAAAGTTTCTTTTGCACGAAATGTTTTTTAAGTTTCAGTTTTCGTATGCTTTTGTAAATGTCCATGCGAGTTGAAGCATAATTGAATGAGCTTTCAGGACAGAATGACAGTCCTAACGATAACAGTTGCTCTTCCGCTTTTGTTAAATCAATATTTGCCAAGTTGATTATTGTAGGGCTTGTTGCTAGGTCTGTCGTCTCCAATTCCTGCGGATTTGTCCTCTCTTTTTGGGAGCGCTTACGTTTTGCTGCTCTCCTCTCTCGGCGGCGTTTTGTGGTTGATTTTTTGTTTGCGGTTTTCCTTGATTCCTCGGGCGCAGAGTTTGCCTGCGTTCTATGCATAAAAAATCAACTTCCTCCACCAATGAGATTTTTATTGGCATTTGTTGTCCGGTATAGTTTTGGGAATCCTGTTCTGTCTCACTCTCCAGCGCGGAGCTAAGATCTGAAGTAGATGCTGTTTCCATTCTACCAGCTCCGCCTGCTATATTGGATTTAGGTCCCAATGTCGTGCCATATTTAGATGCCTTAATTGAGTCAAATTTCTTCGCGAAAGTAATATATATAATGTAATATATACTTCACAAAAGAAAGGAAAAATAAAATTACATATTAATATTAGCTTCCTTAACTATTAAAAAAAATAAAGTTATGAAATCAATACCAGTTCATTTAGTTTATTTAATTCCAGTTAGTACATAAAAATGAATAAAATGTAATAAATATCATTGCGCAAACAAAATTTTACAAACACTTAATATTAAATAAATGTAACAGAATAATATATAATAAATTGGACAAAATTAACTACCAAATATTAAATTACATACAAATAATTATTTTGAAACAATATTGCATATGTATTTATTTACCAACCAACTCACCTAAAAAAATATAACCCAGCATTAAAAAACTACCTATGTAATAAACACATAAAAACTCAAATACATACAAACATAAATACAATAGTACAAAAATTACTCAATGATTAAAAATTAAGGGGCACATAACGATGGCGGGCGGAAGCACCACCGCCGTGCTGGCGGATGCAAAAACCACCAGTTACCGCCGGCACGCAGCAGTCCACACGCCCGTCCAATTACGATGCGAAAAGTAGGCCAAACACCGCCGGCAAGCCAGCAACACCGTCCGCCATCAAAGTGCGCCCGTACATGTAGCGGCGCAGCTCAACTGACACACACCGTCCGACGAAACACGTCCCGCCCGGCGCATAAATTACGATGCCGCAAACAAACGGCTCCCACGGCCAAGAGATACCGTACGACAAACCGAAGCGGTAACACGGATGCCGAGCACGGACAACGAAGAAGCGGCTCCCCGAGCATGAATCCAGCACTGCAGGCACTCCCCATGCTTCTGCTGATGCACCACCAAGGACGCAACGTACCGCGGAGACGCAGGTAGGCACACACACAACAACTGCACGCAAACAGCGCACACAGTGCAAGGGCGGAAAAAGCGGACAACCCCCCACCAGCGCGTGTACACTACACATCCACCATCGCATCCACATATGACACACAGGCCAAATCGTAACATCGCAGAACACATGTGTACACACCACCTGGGACTAGTAACCAACCACCCCGTCACGGCCCCAAAGCGCCGATGACGCCGCCACACATGCGCACAACGCAGAGGCCAACCGCAGCACCATGCATGCGTCGCACACAGACACAGGGACACAACCAAGCAGCACACACATCAGCCCCACCCCGAACGCACATGACACGTGACAGGCCGGCCACAGACCTGTCCCCAACGCCCAATTCACGGACAACACCCAACGCCACACAACCGACGCACACATGTCAGTGAAGACACGCAACAGCAGGACACACCCCAGTGTAACAAACATGGCGTAGCACACAGCGGCGGCAACACCAACTAGGAGAAGCAGGGCCCCTTCGGGAAGAGGAACGCCAGTACCACACAGAAACACCCATACCACCCTGCACATATGAACAAGACATATAAAACGGAACACCAAAGAGCCCGGGGACCGACAACAGGTGGCCCAAGAATAACATTCACACACAAGGCCCAACGCAGAGCGGAAAGGCAGCCTGCCACCCACACAAGGGAGAGCAGACAGCACTGAATGACCTTCCATTCCAACTCCGAAACCACAGCCCTACGACAGAAGCCGGTGAATACAGCCATTGTCCAAGAATAGACCAACACAGGCATGCCGAGGAGACCGACCACAGGGCAGATAGCGCATATCACAGAAGCACACAACGGACGGGAAGAGAGAAGAAAACACTCCCCCATGTCGGCCACATGCAAGTTAATTGGAAGGAGTCACACAGCACTGACCTTGAACTGTCTGAGAAGCATGTGGGAAGAGGGCCCGTGTCCTCCAAACAAGCCAACAGAACACAAGTCCTGTCTCCCTACGACTACACAGAGCTCACAGCAACCCCGGAGCGTGCACATTGCAGACTGCACACACAGCCGGAGCACGCCACCTCAACGAACCGCTGCGAAATGGCAACCGCAACACACCTACCCAACTACGCCGAACAGCTCAAGCTGTACAAAACCAACCTGTGCCATACATTGGGATGCGATCTCCTGTCCCTGCTGAACGTAAGTTACCGACTGACTTACCGCATCACATTGTTCAGCTGCGTCATGCCCGTCTTCTACTGTCGGAGGTGTCCCTACCAGCATCCCGTCGAGATATGCCTCTCCAACCCGGCATGTCTGAAGGCGGACCTGCTACCACTACTCCTCCCTCTGGACGCACACGACAGGGCCTGCTCTGCCTATGGGGGCATGGCGTATGTGGCCAACATCGCACCCGCACTGAAATGGGACCACTGTGCCTCCATACGACGGATCATCGAGAACAGCTACATCGAATGTCACCCAGCATGCCCCATCATGGTCCTCCAAGGGACAACTTACGAACAACACCTTGACAGCCACCATCCGCTACATTGGCTGGCAAACATGTACACCACCAATGACATGGAAGCCCTGCTGGACGGCATCGCATACCTGACAACCTGTAAATTCGTCGGACCACAACGCAGGTTCCCCGATTGACCTATGATGTCCAACCCCGCACCCATGCTTAGCTTCCGCACGGACTGGCCAGTCACCACCACAACAGCCATACCAAACGACCGGCAACTGTAACCACACCATCAACGACATCGCCATGACATCGGATATGACCGGGACATGCACACTGTTCCCCATCACATCCAGGAACACCGCATGCATCGTGGGAGGCAGTGGCATGGGCTCTGTGTATCGCACCCACATGGACGTAACTGCACGAACAACCAGGACACGACATGGATCCAGCGCACATGGACACACACACCGCTCAGTGGACATGAATAGGTCGCCTGGAGTCTGTGGGTGCTGCACCCCTCCCACCCCCGCCCCGGGAATCCCATACCAGGACCTTTGCATGGACGACAAGTGCATACAACAACAACACGACCCCAGTGACTGTGACGTGTCCAGTAACCACCACAGTGCAACAACAAGTGGCACGCCGCTGCATGCACGCAAGCACATGCCCTGATGTCATCTCACATGCACGCGTGCATGAGGAACAACCGCAGCAAACCTGTCACATGGAACTGAGATGGACTGTGCCCATGATGCCAAGCGGTCTGGTAGGCTACATGTATACCGTCTGTGTCAAAGTCCGCAGCTCCGCAGCAATACGTAAATGTACATTAGCACAGCCTTGGCCAAGCAGATGTCACTCTGAAGCCCACATCCCACATGCAACAGCCAATCACATGTAACCCCACACCCTATCCCATTTGTAATCATGCTCAGTATATCCTCAACATGTATTCCGCTGCCAGTAGTGTCCACTATACTGCATCACAGAGGACAGAAGACTCAATATAATGTTTGAAACCAAAACTGTCTCCGCTGACTCATTTCACAAGTACGAATGAGAGAGGATGAGAGTATGTGAAGTACACGGCAGTCGTGACATGACCATGTAGTCCACTGGTATTGGATGTCAATGCAAATGAGTAGCACTACAGTGGAAGACACACATGTGTCGTGTGAAGTCGTATGGACGCAGTGCTCAGGTGGGTGGGTGCGACGGGTAGATGCGCACATGCCAAGTTGGAGCACGCCGTGTTGGGAGGGGTCATGAACAGTACACCACCGCTTCCCTGGGCATTGTGAGAGGACACCTGTCGGGGGAGTGAACACGTGTGTGCACAGCAGCCGGGCACACGTACAAAGCGGTACCAGGCGCACCTCAGCCCACCCTCTGTGGACAAGCTGGATCCTGTTGTGCGCCCGCCATGCCCCTTGACAAGGCACACACAGCCCCAGTCGACCAGGTGTAACCCCAACATAGTCAATCCGCACAGGCGAAACAGGGCACGGGATGGCAGTGGAGCATGGTGTGTGAGAGGTCTCCTCGCGCTCCTCCTGGTCATATCACGCAGGCAATAGAACCTCAACGTCTAGCATGGCACAAGTCAAATGGAAGTGTAGGGGGACGCACCACAGCACGAGCAGCACTGACATCACGGGAGGTGGCTCGCACCATCCCATCCATTGCCCATCATACCAACCACGCCACATGCCATTGCGACTAAGTGCAAGCGCGTGCGCCACCACCCCCGAGCCCTCCCCAGAGAGGCCAAAGAGTGAATGTGTGGGCCATCAGCCACAGACGGACGCGGCCTGGCCGCAAGGGCAGCCACAGCCACTGGGTGTCGCAGGTGGCGGATCCGGAAGGCGAAGACTGTGATGCATAGTCCATGCAGGCCGGGTCTCCATTTGGGGCACCACGCAGGTGGACGGCGTCCCGCCACACATCATACCCTGAGACAGCCCACTCGTGCAACTGGACCCACACATACACTCCTTGCCCTCTCTGGTGCGAGCTTGGGGCTGCCTGTGCAAGCGCTAGCCTCGCAGGTGAGCATGCACATTGGGGGAGCGAGGGGAGGACATGAGGGCTGGGGCGAAGATGACTGTATCACTGTCAGTTAGTACAAGGGATGACCCAGATGTGGAAAGGAAGAGACGTGTCCCGTGTGTACTGCAACTAGTCGCCAATACAACTACTCCCCCATGTCCGGAATGTAAGCCCGCACCTAGGCCCGCCCATCCGCCACATCGAACATACCACCAGCACGACAACCTTCCCATTCGAAACACTGACTGGGGGTGGCGACCAGTGTACAATCATGTGTAGCCTACCCACGCGTACATGTGGGCCCTCCATGATCCATGTCACCTGCGGCAAAGTCATGACATGCGCAATGAGGGAAGTGAGGAGAGCTGTCCGCCCCACGCGCAGAAGGTGCATCAGCTCCACAGACCCAGCAGCGAGTCCAGCAGGGGTCACATGTGCAGGGGCAGCTGTGCCTGGTGTGAAGGCACATGCATATAGACAGCACATCGACCAATGTGTAGTCTGCCCACATCTACAGTCCATCATCATGCGGACATAGGAATTGAACACAGGGCAACACATCTTAGTGGGTGCACCCACCGTGACCAACAATGCGCAATCATCGACGTACCCGCCCTGTGCATGGCCCCCCACCCAACGGAGGCACATCCAGTGCCACCATCCCACACACACAAGCCTTCCACGGAACATGCTGTGTCCAATGGTCAGTACAGAGTCAGCGCCCATCTGGTGGATCCTGAACAGGAGACACATGCACACACATGCCAGCTCCCACTATGTACGACTGCCACCTGGCACGTGCAATGTAACCTCTCACCTGTGACGTGTGACTGCAAGCACACAGCCGTCTTGGCATGGGGCTGTCAATGTGGACACCTGTCAATGTTTCGGGAGGTGTGATCCGTACAGTGCTGTACATAGGGTGCAGTGCTGACACCTACTACTGTCTCATATCCCCTCGTGCCACAGGTCCCACTTGTTTTGGCCGCTCAGCCTGTGCCCACATCGTCGTCGTCGTGTGCCATACTCATCCAGCCGCGGAAGCAGTTCCATGCTCAGCAGACATTCATGTTGCCGTGGCGTTGCCGCTTGACGGATATGCAGTCAGTCCCCATCAGCACGCCCCGCAAGTCATTGGGGCCTAGATCCCCATGTGCATGCACATGGCAGTGGTTTGTATCACTAGCCATTGCCATTGTTGGGAGACCTGTGTAAATGTATTGTGGCCGTGCCGTCCCAGCTTGACAGCTGGGCTGTGGCTCATGTGCTTGCTCAGTCATGTCAGTGATGTGTATGCGAAATTGCTATGTGTCGTGTTGCATTGACATGTGTCCTCTGCCATTGTCCCTAGGCGGAGACCGAACATTGACCGCCCATACCAATTGCTGGCGGACATGGACGATACAGAGGTTATTAGGAAGTTTCGGCTGGACAGGCCAACCCTGCATCGACTGTGTGCCATGTTAGAACCCCATCTCCGTCCCCGCAGGGTGTATCCGACTGCTGTCACCCCCACGGCTAAGGTGATGGCCGCCATGCATTTCTTCGCCACTGGGTCATTCCAGCACACAGTGGGCAGTGGAGGAGGGATGTCCCAGCCCATGTTCAGCAAGGTGCTGAGGGATGTACTGGCAGCCATGATGCTGTACCGGAACAGGTACATCCGCTTCCCCAGGGCTCGTGAATTGGCGGCAGTGAAGGGTGCATTCTATGCCCTTGGCAGAATCCCACACGTCGTTGGAGCCATTGACTGCACACATGTCGGCCTTGTTCCACCACAGGCCACTGAGCACCTGTACCGCAACAGGAAGCACACGCACTCCCTGAATGTGCAAGTGGTGTGCCTTGCGGACATGGTGATCACCCACGTGTGTGCAAAGTTCCCAGGCTCGGCCCATGACGCACACATAATGCGCAACAGCATCTTGCCACGACTGATGTCCAATATGCAACAGGATCGTGCCTGTATTGTCGGTGAGTATGTGGAGTGGTGTAGCGTGCTGGCTGTGCGATGCTGTCCCCTGTCCAGTTGGATTAGCAACGGTTCTCTGTGTCCCTCACACCCAGGTGACTCTGCGTATCCGAATGGGGCATGGCTGCTCAGTCCATTGAGGAATCCTCGCACCCCAGCAGACGATCGCTACAATGAGGCACATGGGAGGACCAGACGTGTGGTCGAGCGTACCTTTGGCCTCCTCAAGTCCAGGTTCAGGTGCCTGGACCGCACCGGGGTGCGCTGGCGTACTCCCCACAGAAGGTGTGCCGGATAGTGGTGGCGTGCTGCATGCTGCACAATCTGGCCATTCGGAAGCAGATCCCCCTCATCGTGGATGACGGAGATCAACCAGGGCCCCAGCCTGCAGACCAGGACAGCTCGAGTGAGGAGGACAGCGGAGAGGAGGAAGCTGGTAATGTGCGGCAGCAGCTCATCGCCCGCTACTTCACTTGACGGTGAGTGTCCATGTACGACGGCTGATGTGGCTGTATCTGTGCAGGTGTGTGTGTGCTGTGTCAGGGTGGCCGTTTGTTCACTGCGTGCTGTGTGTCAACGCTCCATGGCCAGGGTAGTATGCCACTGTTGGTGGCTGTGGCATTGTGCCCTATTGCTCTGTGCGATGTGTGTACATTGCTTGTAGTTGTTGACATGTACTGTGTGATGGGTGTGTGACACACTCATTGAATGTGCTCCTGTTCTGTCTCCCACCCCTAGGTCCCTACAGGCCCTCCGGATTCAAATGCCATGCCACGCATCAGGTGCCTTTCCGCCCAAGGTGGCCGTTGTATTCCGTACAAATAAGACACAGGGCACAAACAGCAGTTAGTGAAAAAGGTGCATTTATTACAAACTGTGACATGTGATTGTGTGTAAGGTGATGACAAAAGTGGTGCGTGCAGTGACAATGAGCTGTCGGTCATGGCTGCGTGATGATCAGGGTGTACCCACTGGTTCTATGTCCATAGTCCAACACACACATGCCATCCAGATGGCTGTGTGGAGTGGGATCGTAGTCCAAGTCAATGCAGTGGCTGGTCAAGGAAGGCTGGCGGAAGGCTGGCTGGCTGCCTCACTTGCGTCTGGAGCGTGCGAAGTCCTCCCGGGAGATCTGTTTCCTCTTCGGACGGCCCCTTCCACGTTTGCGAGGGGGGTGCCTGCTTGCGACATGCTGGTGGTTGAGGTGTGATCACTGGCTGTGGACGCAGGGGAACTGGACACTGCTGCTCCACCCTGCGCCCCGGCAGGTGGTGGCGGAGGGGGAGCTGCTGTCCCTGGCTGTGACCTCACCGCCACCACCAGCTGTCCCATGAGGTCCACGATTTGGCCCATACGGGCGTCCATGGACCTCAGCACCCCCAGCACCTCACGCGTGTCTGAAGCAGACCGGACCCATTGTCCTTGGGCCTCTTCATAGGCCCCAAGGACTCTGGCCATGTGAGGCAGGGCATGGCTCCCAGGGGAGGCTGGCGTTTCCCTGACCCTGCTCCTCCTACCAGTCCTGCTGCCACCGGCCTGCCCACTAGCCACATTGCTCACCACGGTCCTCGCTGTGGCTCCCAGGGTGGATCCAGTCGTCCGGGCCACCACCTGCGCTGGGGCTGGTGCCAGCGAAGACGTGGCGGTGGTGGCGGCGGTGGTGGTCGGTGCGGCGATGGTGGCGGTTGCGGCAGTGGTAGTGGCCACAATGACCGTGGGTGTGGCCGCAACGACAGTGGCAGCAGGGGGCTGGGAATGTTCAGCAGCCCTGGATGATGGGTTGGTGGGTAGGAGGGGTCCTGGGGAGCGGCTGGGCCCTGCCACACCAGATGGGCCTGCTTGGTTGTCCGTGTCCGAAGAGGAGGACAGATCCTCCAGATCCGTGTGTCCTCGTTGGGGGCTTGTAGGCTGGCTGTGCTGGCTGCTGGCTCCATCCCCAGCATCCAGCAGTTCGTCACCTGTGGAGAGAATGAGATTTGTTATTGTGTTGCACCTGGCGAAGTATGTATTTGTCGTCTGACATTGACAGTTCGTGCAATCTCGTACATGGGTTTCCCGGAGGCGTGTGTGTGGCTGTAGCATCTGTAGTTGTGTGTGCTTGGCAATGGGACTGTGTGCTGTGCACATGTGGCATGGGACGGATTGGCCATGCCGATGGGTGTGTTGCTGTGCCCCTACTTATTGTGACTCTGGTGTATGCGGGCTCCTGGCCCATCCTGGGTCTGGTTTGTACTTTGCTTTTGGGGTTCAAATGGAACGCTTAGGAACGCATATGGCAACATGGGGGCTATGCCCCAGATTCGCATTTGGGAGGGGATATGCTTTTGGGGTTCAAATGGAACGCTTAGGAACGCATATGGCAACATGGGGGCTATGCCCCAGATTCGCATTTGGGAGGGGATATGCTTTTGGGGTTCAAATGGAACGCTTAGGAACGCATATGGCAACATGGGGGCTATGCCCCAGATTCGCATTTGGGAGGGGATATGCTTTTGGGGTTCAAATGGAACGCTTAGGAACGCATATGGCAACATGGGGGCTATGCCCCAGATTCGCATTTGGGAGGGGATATGCTTTTGGGGTTCAAATGGAACGCTTAGGAACGCATATGGCAACATGGGGGCTATGCCCCAGATTCGCATTTGGGAGGGGATATGCTTTTGGGGTTCAAATGGAACGCTTAGGAACGCATATGGCAACATGGGGGCTATGCCCCAGATTCGCATTTGGGAGGGGATATGCTTTTGGGGTTCAAATGGAATGCTTAGGAACGCATATGGCAACATGGGGGCTATGCCCCAGATTCGCATTTGGGAGGGGATATGCTTTTGGGGTTCAAATGGAACGCTTAGGAACGCATATGGCAACATGGGGGCTATGCCCCAGATTCGCATTTGGGAGGGGATATGCTTTTGGGGTTCAAATGGAACGCTTAGGAACGCATATGGCAACATGGGGGCTATGCCCCAGATTCGCATTTGGGAGGGGATATGCTTTTGGGGTTCAAATGGAACGCTTAGGAACGCATATGGCAACATGGGGGCTATGCCCCAGATTCGCATTTGGGAGGGGATATGCTTTTGGGGTTCAAATGGAACGCTTAGGAACGCATATGGCAACATGGGGGCTATGCCCCAGATTCGCATTTGGGAGGGGATATGCTTTTGGGGTTCAAATGGAACGCTTAGGAACGCATATGGCAACATGGGGGCTATGCCCCAGATTCGCATTTGGGAGGGGATATGCTTTTGGGGTACATGCTGTGAGCCATGGGTGCCGAACGTGACATGTGTTGTGGCAGCATGACAGTCCATGGTTTGAGGTGTGTGCATGCTTGACATGGCCTGCATATTTGCTGTCTGTTGTGATTACTGGACATGGCATTGGACGCATCGTTATGAGTGAGTGATAGTTGTGTGCCAGCCAACGTATTGCAGTTGTCCCATCTCCTTGGTGTGCGTGCTGCCCTGTGCCATGTGCATCACTGCAGTGCTCGGGGGGGTGTGGCCCATGTTGTGTGTTGTTGCTCACAGTGTGTCGTGCGCTTAATTGACTTCTGGCACATGGTTGGTCATGGGCATGTGTCTTAGCGTGACTGCTGTATGTGTGGCAGCTGTGCGGATGACATGCCTTTCATGAGACTGGGGCTGACGGATGGGATGGATGGTATGTTGTATGTGCATGGTGTGTCTGTGAGTTTGATGGGTTCAGTGGTGTTCGTGTGCATTTATGTTGTTCCGCTCTGTTGCGTCTAGTGTTGTTTGTCTTACATAGGCGTAGTTGTGGGGTGTGTTGTTGACAGGCAGTAGGGGCTACATGGACAGGACTTCAATGGTGTTTCGGTTGTGTGTGATGAGTTGCACAGTGGCTGCCGTGTGGGACTATATTCAGTGTGGCTTGTGCATGCAGACGTGGCTCCTTGGGTGTTGCTATGTCTGTGATGGGTCATGTGGGGTGTGAGTCTGTTGTTCATGTCCGTGTGCACATTGTTCACTTGTTCGTGACGGTGGGCGGTGCTGCGTGTTCGTCTGCTACGTGACATGTCCCATGTGTTGGTCGTGTTATGGTCCTCATGCCTCCAGTAATCCAGCCCTGTCCAGTTTCCCACCTGCAAGTTGTTCGTGCGTGCACTGTACTGGATGCCACATGGCTCTAAGCGGGGGTGCTCCATGTTGCAGGTCTGTGGGGGTGGGGGTGTTGTGGGTCGTGGGGGTGGCTGGACACCCACTGACACCGATTGCTGTGGACCGTGATGTCTGCCTTTCGGCTGTCGTTGTGCACTGCGGTGGCTGACACGTGGCTGTGGGGTGTGGGGGATGCTCCTCCTTGCTGTGCTGTGGGACTGGGGCCTGGTGTGTGTTGTACTTGGGCTGTCCACC
Organism: Calotriton arnoldi; assembly: GCA_963921515.1. Lineage (NCBI taxonomy): Eukaryota > Metazoa > Chordata > Amphibia > Caudata > Salamandridae > Calotriton > Calotriton arnoldi. The sequence goes on along the minus strand of CAWUFW010028675.1, from coordinate 1,532 downwards.
GTCCCACCCACTGCACTTTGTGTTCCTGCCACTTACCTGTTACTTGTCGGTTAGTGCAGCTGTGGCGGACACATGGGTGTGGTGGGTGCTCGTTGTGGCGCTTCTGGCATATTTGGGGACCTGTTGGTGGTTACGTGGCTGGCTTAGTGTACACATGTCCCCACGCATCTTACAGTTGTTCGGTTTGGGCTGTGTGTGGTAGTGTCTGTTGCATGTGTGTGTGATGTGTTGTGTATTGTGTGCTGGACATGGGGGTGTTTGTCCCTGGGAGCTGTGGCATGGTGGTAGTGCATGTGAGTACATAGCGGTGTGCTGGTATACATTAGTTTGTACTTACCAGCCTCCACTCCCCCTGCTAATCCGGCGAGGATCTCCGGATGGATTACGACTCGCACCTTCTCCTCCCACGCTTTGAAGGTCTTAAAGAGCGCAGGATTCCCTCCGCCAGTGACGGCAGCCAGCTCTCTGTTTTTGCCCTCCTTCTTCTTGACCAGGCTCTTTACGTCATTCCAACGTTTGTTAATCTCGACTCTGTTCCTGGGCAGGGTCCCGACTGCATTGACCTGGTCTACGATCCGGTTCCACATTCTGTTTCTGGTGGCTAGTGGTGTGTGCTGGACCATGTTCCCATAGATTTGTGGGTACACCTTGATGATCTCGTCGACCATGACCGTCAGCTCCATGGGCGTGAACTTGGGCATTCTTTGTGGTGCCATGATGTTTGTGGTGCTGGTGCGGTGTGTGTTTGTGTAATGTGCAGGGGGTTTGTGGTGCCGGTGTTTGGTGGTGGTGGTGGTGGTGGTGGTGGTGGTGGTGGTGGTGTTTGGTGGTGGTGGTGGTGGTGGTGGTGGTTGTGATGTGTGCGTTTCTGTGGTGTGCTGCTGTCCTTGCTGTGTCACTGTGTCCTCTCCTCTCCCTCTCTGGTTTGCAATGTAGCAAGGGGTTGTGGTCTGTGGGAGTGCTGCTTTTGTACTCACCTATGTGGGTGTGTCCTCATGGTCTGTTGTTTTCAGGTGTGTTGTGTCTGGGGTTCTGGCCTTTGTATTTTTTGTTTGTCCGGGGGAGTGTTTCGGGATGTGTACTGTGCTTGTGTATTTGTGCGTGCCTTGCTGTGTGGACTTGTTGGCCATGTTGTGTGCTATTGGTTTTGTGTGCGGATGGTTTCTGTGCAGAGTACGTTGGCGCCATGGCTTCTGCCGTGGTCGATTCTCATCGGCGTTGTTTGCGCTGGCGGGCGGTATATTTGTGGTTTTCCGCGCTCATGTCGGTGCGATCGTAATTTCACGTGCGGTGTGTCGGCCGTGAGGGGCGGGCGGTTTTGTGTTGTCGTGCGTGTTTCCGTCCGTGGCGGGCGGTTTGACTCCAACTCGGACGTTGGCGGGCGGTATTTTGTGTGATTTTTCCGCCGATGGCGGTTTTCGGTTTGTGTAATCGTAATGGCGTGGTCGGTGTTCAGGCGGTGTGTGCGGGCGGATTTTTGCCGCTTCCATGCCTGGCGGATTTATTTACGCCGGGTATCGTAATGGGCCCCT
>CAWUFW010028674.1:0-20923 GCA_963921515.1 Calotriton arnoldi | reverse complement strand
TGAGACATTGTAACAGTGTTTAAAAGTGCCCGAAGAGAAACGCAGCACTCCCATTTTACTTGAGAGCGTGAACAGACAGGAAACACAATACGATGTGTGAGGCCAATCGTAAGCGACTGGGTGTCGCCAAAGACTTGTTCAATGAGGAGGAAGACCTGAGGGGTACTAATACCGCGACTGAAGCAGCAGGCAACCGCAATGGCAGCAGAACTTTAAAACAAACACTTGGGACTTATGGGAAGCTGTGTAAAAATAAATAAACTGCAGTTGGGAAGTAATCTCACTCAACAACTATATAGAAGTGGGAAGAGTCCCCAGGGGCTGCATTTTTAATCACACCGACATACCAGGACCCACATCCAAAATTGTTGGAGGAGTGGTCATCGCTGATGGCATCTACATGCAAACAGATGCTTGGTCTGCTTTCAAAATATGCGGCCATGGAGTTGGAGCATGTGATGGAAGAAATCAAAACCATGAAGTAGACACTGGACAAACATCCCCAACAGGAGGAGGTACATAACTTTTTAAAAGAAATGGAGGGAAGACTTGCAAAGTACGAGGAGGAGATTAAGACCAAAAAGAAGTGGAAATTTACACGGGACAAGATTGACTATGCGTCAGGTCGCATCCTGACTTTCGGCAGAAAGTTTGATGTTGCAAGAAAAGAGTTTAGGCGCACATATGCCCTCAGACAAAAGGAGGCAGCAACATCTGAATCCAGCTCTGACGTATCTGATCTTGACGAAAGACAAACTGCATCGGTAAGTGGCCAGACTCCTTTTACAACACTAGAGGAATATCGTTTTTACTACAGAACCAGGGACCAAGACAAAAATCCCCAAAAGACAAAGAAAAAGAAGGAAACAGCGCAAAAGGAAAACAAGGAGGGGCCGAGGAGGAAAAGGAAGCAGAGAAGCAGGGTGGGAAAGGAGTTCGGCAGAGCAAGAGAAACAAATGATGGGTGAGGCAACTTTTACGGTTATCAACCTATCTTCACTTACTTGTGATGAACAATCATTATTGGAATTAGATCTCTCTTTTTCCCTACCAATGACTTTAATTACTCCCGCACACGCATAGACATGTTTCTGTTTTCTAGGAAACTAAAATTGCCAAAAATTCATACTTTGAAAGGGCCCAGGGTTTTACCAGAGGTGTCCATGACGGGTACAACCTCACCGAACCCAACACTCCCTCCAACCTCCTATCCACTGGAGATATCGCTGGTTTAGCTTCCATTAGGGAGCTGGAATTAGGCAATAGGGATTGGTCCACTTAGAGGGAACTATTAAGACTCCTGGATCTGGAGACTGGCAAGAGAAATCGCAGCGATTTTAAACCAGAATCGAGGTTTAACCCCAACACCCCACACAACAACATTGGCTCCTTCCACGAAGCTGTGGTACGTGACATTTGCAAATTGGGAGTGAGCAACACGACTCGTGCTGCCATGAATTTAACTAAAGGCTAACAAGCGGCACTGGCATCCCTGAAGCAAGCAGGTTCCTTTGTTATTAAGCCTTCAGATAAAGGGGGTAATGTTGTACTATGGGACATCAAGAAGTATATGGCTGAAGCCAAGAGACAGCTTGACTTTACCGGCAGCTATACCAAAACTAATGTTGGGCAATATTTTGCCACTATTGACTGTTTTCATGATATGCTCTCCTAATGGCACACTTTGGGGCTTTTAAATTAAGGGGAACTTTTGTTTTAAACAGTCAAGAAAGCTGTTAGTCCCTGCTTTTATATGCTGCCAAAAGTCCACAAGCACAGCACCAATCCACTGGGTAGGCCAATCATCTCAGCTAATGATAGTCTCTTGGAGAATGCTTCGATCTATCTAGATCATTTCCTATTCCCCTATGTCTGCAGCTTACCCTCCTACTGCTGCAATAGTAAGTATTTTATATCCAAGGTCTCGGGCATTCCATGGCAGTCCGACTACATCTTCTGTACAGTGGATGTGGTCTCACTATATACTTGCATCCAGCATGATCTGGGGATTCAGGCTTGCAAATATTTCTTTAGGGACAGACTCATAGCCACTTTTGACCACACTAACATTCTGCTCGAGATGCTCCAATTTTGCCTGGAAAATAACTATTTCCTGTTCGGTAAGCACTGGTATAGACAACTCACTGGGACTGCCATGGGCAGTTGCTTCGCGCTGAGCTATGCCGGCATGTTCATGGGGTGGTGGGAATCGGAATGTGTTTGGTCTGAGGCGTTTGACAAATACACTAAGCATCTGGTCCTATGGACCAGATACATTGATGATATTTTTCTCATCTGGGATGGTCCCCAACCCCTCTTAGGTGAGTTCCTGGATATCATATCTACCAATGACCTGAACCTCAAATTCACCTGCAAAAACCAGCACTAACAGGATTGATTTCCTGGATGTTGGGGTTGTAGTGCTCAATGGGACTATACAGACTAGTCTTCACAGAAAGGAGACAGCTGGCAACAGTATCCTGCATGCCAGAAGCCACCACCCACCTAAACTCAAATGCAGCATTCCCTACGGGGAACTCCTTCGAGCTAGGAGAAACTGCAGTACATTAGAAGCCTACAAGCTTGAGGAAGGGAAGATGGTTGAGAGATTCTTGCAGAGGGGATACACGCGTAAGGTCTTGGAGGATGCTAAACGCAAGGTCAGTGGAGTGTAGAGAGGGACTTTGCTGAAACCCAAACCACTTATGGACACCAAACCCGAGATCAGGCTCATAACTATGTGCAACTCGAGCTGTACTGAGGTTCAGGCAATAGTCAGGAAACACTGGCATTTGGTCAAGTTGGACCCTGCCATTGGCAAACTGGTTAGTCCCAGCACACAAATCACATACCGCAGAAGCGACTCTTTGAAAGACATGCTGGTGCATACCATGATTGAACCAGGCCAATTGCAAAGCAGCACATGGTTGAGGGAACTCCCGGTTTCTATAAATGCAGCAAGTGCAAGGCGTGCACCCGCAGTACTAACATCAAGTCCGTTCCCTTGCCCAGAGGTAAACAACATAAGATAAGCCTTTCATCAACTGCAACAGTGACTTTATTGTTTATGTGCTGATATGTGTGTGTGGGATGAGGTATGTGGGGAGCATGATTTTTCCCGTGAAGAAACGAGTCCTGGAGCACCTCAGGGCAATTCGTAACAATGACACGACATATCCCATGGCAAGACACTGTAACACTTTGCACGGCTCCATTGATGCTGAGAATCTCAAAATTCCATTTCTGGGAATTGACAGGGTCCCAGCCAATAACAGAGGTGGAGGCAGGAACGGGCCCTCAGAAGATTGGAATCCCGATACATAATCAGTCTCAGCAGCAAATGCCCAGGAGGCCTCAACCAGGATGCGGAGCTACATGTACATTTGGGATAGCTCTCCCTGCTGTGATTATCAGTCCTTTCCCCCAGTTTTTCCTTGGTCTTACCCCATCCTCATGCTGTATATACTTGCTTTTTCTCACATCCAGGGGTCGGGATCTGCAATCCTGTAGTCCTGCACTAGCATATGAGGAGCCTTTAGATTTGAGCCACCATGGGGGTAGATGTTAATCCACCTTACACAGGTTACCACTGCCACTCTGGCTTAGAACCATCCCCCTATCCCCCAACCTCCCCCCACCCACCTGAGTGTTCCCATAGGTCACTTGACTGACATTCTCCTTCACTGGACTCTGGTCCGGGCACTCTTGAGAGAGACTGCATTAACAATGATCACATGCACTTGCATAGTTTTGCATTATTTCTTAAATTGTATTTTTTCTTTATTGTAATTTGTTTAAAATTATTTTATTTTTGCATGATGAGATACCATGTTTATTTATTTTAAGGAAGAACCATTTTTTTATGTTGGACTCATGAAGTCTTTTTCCTATTACTGATGAGCACACATTATGTAAGAATGCTGAAGTATTTTGCCTATGTTCACTGATTATGCAACAGTGTCTCTCTGAGTATATAGAGAACACTGTCACAATGTTTCCAGCTTTGAGAAAGACCGCTTGGTTGAAACGCATCAGCAGTAAAATAAAGAATCATCTTGGACTAACCCGGAGTCGCGGGCTATCCTTGCAGCGCAGCAGCGTGAGCAAGGGATTTATATATATATATATAAATATATATATATATCCTTTAGAAATTCTCCCAAAAGGGAGAGAAATGGAGCGCACTCAATGGAGCGTTTTCATAACAGTTCTTTTTAATCCACAAGTAAACGGGCGAATTTCAGTATTACAGCATTAACACCAACGCGTTTCAAGCTCCCTGAGCTCTTGGTCACAATTGTATGCGCCACACAGCCAGCAAAAACGAGCCCTGCTTTGAAATATTATCTACTGGCGGTCGCCAGTAGATAGTTATAGTTAGGACCTATTTTCCATAGGAAATCCGCGACATTCTATTTGAAATAACTCTTGCGTCGGTTGATGAATCTTCGCGAAATTTTCAAACTTTATGGCCCGCTCCGGTCCGCTCCTACCCTGAAAGTCTCAGGGTGATTCATCAAGCGGGGCCGAGAAAAAGGGGGTCCCAAAACGTGTTTTCCCCATTCATTTTCCCATAGGAAACTTTAGACACGGCTACAGCCCGAACTGCTGAACGGAATTACACCAAATTTGGCAAAGAGGTAGTTCTTGGTTCAGAAAGAACCCTTTTTGTTAAATGGTGTAATCCGTTCAGTAGTTGCGGAGAAATTAAAAAAATAACAGTCAGAAAATCAATTTCCCATAGGAAACTTTATGCAAGGCTACAGCCCGAACTGCTGAACGGAATTACACCAAATTTGGCAAAGAGGTAGTTCTTGGTTCAAAAAGAACCCTTTTTGTTAAATGGTGTAAATCCGTTCAGTAGTTGCTGAGAAAATCAAAAGTAAAAACACATATATATCTGGGCGGAGCCTAACCACACATGTCATCGTGAGATCTGATTGGCTGTCAGCACTTCATCCTGGAATTGCTGGCAGCCATCTTGGGACCAATATAAATGCATTGTAGTGAATCGAAGATTTTGAGGGTTACCAAAAGGAGAACTATAAAGGGTGATAACAGACTTTAGTTACATTAGAATTCATTTGTTGATGGTACCATACTAATTTCAGGAATTGTGGTGTGTTCTAAGGTGATTTTACCCTGTGAAAAACCTTCTGCTGGGATATCATGAATCATGTTTGAGAGAACTATTTTCACATGCTTGTCCCATACAGTTTTGGAAGGTGCTCCAGAAGCTAAAATGAGAGCATATTTTCTGTAAATTCACATTATCTTTCTCAGTCATGTGAGAATGAAGTCTGACATTCTCAGTAAAACATGTACATCCAACAAGGGCAGAGACTGTCAGTTGATTCCTTTGTGTTCTACTGCAGCTTCCCAGAGTGTTCTAAAGAACAACTAGAGTGCTAACAGCCTTACTTATGACAAAAGTATGGCACACCTGAAGCCATCTTGATTGGAATAAACTGGTAACACTTAAAACATTTAATTTAAAAAGGAACAAAATGATGGGGTTCATCTTGTCATAGAAATTATGGTTAGTGCTCTGGAAAGAAAAATTAGGACATGTTTCAAGTGTGATCTCAAATATCTTCCTGTTATATTTCAACAGGAGCAGCCTGTCAGTTGATGCCTTTGTGTTCTACTGCAGCTTCCCAGAGTGTTCTAAAGAACAACTAGAGCGCTAACAGTCTTACTTATGACAAAAGTATGGCACACCTGAAGCCATCTTGATTGGAATAAACTGGTAACACTTAAAACATTTAATTTAAAAAGGAACAAAATGATGGGGTTCATTTTGTCATAGAAATTATGGTTAGTGCTGTAGAAAGAAAAATTAGGACATGTTTCAAGTGTGATCTCAAATATCTTCCTGTTATATTTCAACAGGAGCAGCCTGTCAGTTGATGCCTTTGTGTTCTACTGCAGCTTCCCAGAGTGTTCTAAAGAACAACTAGAGCGCTAACAGTCTTACTTATGACAAAAGTATGGCACACCTGAAGCCATCTTGATTGGAATAAACTGGTAACACTTAACACATTTAATTTAAAAAGGAACACAATGAGGGGGTTCATTTTGCTATAGAAATTATGGTTAGTGCTGTAGAAAGAAAAATTAGGACATGTTTTAAGTGAGATCTCAAATATCTTCCTGTTATATTTCAACAGGAGCAGCCTGTCAGTTGATGCCTTTGTGTTCTACTGCAGCTTCCCAGAGTGTTCTAAAGAACAACTAGAGTGCTAACAGCCTTACTTATGACAAAAGTATGGCACACCTGAAGCCATCTTGATTGGAATAAACTGGTAACACTTAAAACATTTAATTTAAAAAGGAACAAAATGAGGGGGTTCATTTTGCCATAGAAATTATGGTTAGTGCTGCAAAAAGAAAATTTAGTGCATGTTTTAAGTGAGATCTCAAATCCTCTTCTATTTCATTAGAAAATTCTGACATGCAGACTGAAACAATCACTTTCAATACCAGCAGTAGACTTCCAGTTAACTCCTTGGTGAGCAGTAGCTTTACTACAGTGATCTAATGAACAACTAGAGTAATAACATTCTGAATTTATGGCAAATGTGTGACACATCTGAATGCCTTCTTGATGAAATCAAAGTAAAAACTGAAAGCATTTCCTACTGAGGAGACTGCAGTAAATGAGGAAATTAGGAAACTTCATAACAAAGAAGTCTTCCAAGATGGCCACCAGTGAAAAAGAGCCCAAATGTAGCACAAATATTACCCAGATGTAGCCCACATATAGCCCAATGACAAAAGTGTGCAAAACACTTTTATTTTTAGTTTTTGCAGTTTTATGTAGTGCAGACTGGTCAGGTATTGGAGCGTTGCATCTTAAAACATGACCCCCTACACTACAAAAACACCACTGCACTACCCTAAACCCTAAAACACTACCCCAGCACGACCCCCTACACTACACAAGCACCACTGCACTATCCTAAACCCTAAAACACTACCCCCAGCATGACCCCTACACTACACAAACACCACTGCACTACCCTAAACCCTAAAACACTACCCCAACACCACTGCACTAACCTAAATCCTAAAACACTACCCCAGCACGACCCCCTACACTACCCAAACACCACTGCACTACCCTAAAACATGACCCCCTACACTACACAAACACCACTGCACTACCCTAAACCCTAAAACACTACCCCCAGCACGACCCCCTACACTACACAAGCACCACTGCACTACCCTAAACCCTAAAACACTACCCCAAAACGACCCCCTACACTACACAAATACCACTGCACTACCTTAAACCCTAAAACACTACCCCCAGCACGACCCCCTACACTGCCCGAACACCACTGCACTGCCCTAAACCCTGAAACACCACCCCTCAGCACGACCCCTACACTGCCCGAACACCACTGCACTGCCCTAAACCCTGAAACACATACCCTAGCACGACCCCCTACACTGCCCGAACACCACTGCACTGCCCTAAACCCTGAAACACCACCCCCTGCACGACCCCCTACACTGCCCGAACACCACTGCACTGCCCTAAACCCTGAAACACCACCCCCAGCATGACCCCTACACTGCCCGAACACCACTGCACTGCCCTAAACCCTGAAACACTACCCCCAGCAAGACCTCCTACACTGCCCGAACACCACTGCACTGCCCTAAACCCTGAAACATCACCCCCAGCAAGACCCCCTACACTGCCCGAACACCACTACTGCCCTAAACCCTGAAACACCACCCCCAGCAAGACCCCCTACACTGCCCGAACACCACTGCACTGCCCTAAACCCTGAAACACCACCCCCAGCATGACCCCCTACACTGCCCGAACACCACTGCACTGCCCTAAACCCTGAAACACCACCCCTGCACGACCCCTACACTGCCCGAACACCACTGCACTGCCCTAAACCCTGAAACACCACCCCCAGCACGACCCCCTACACTGCCCGAACACCACTGCACTGCCCTAAACCCTGAAACACCACCCCCTGCATGATCCCCTACACTGCCCGAACACTACTGCACTGCCCTAAACCCTGAAACACCACCCCCAGCACGACCCCCTACACTGCACGAACACCACTGCACTGCCCTAAACCCCGAAACACTACCCCCAGCAAGACCCCCTACACTGCCCGAACACCACTGCCCCTAAACCCTGAAACACCACCCCCAGCAAGACCCACTACACTGCCCGTACACCACTGCACTGCCCTAAACCCTGAAACACCACCCCCAGCATGACCCCCTACACTGCCCAAACACCACTGCACTGCCCTAAACCCTGAAACACCACCCCAGCACGACCCCCTACACTGCCCGAACACCACTGCACTGCCCTAAACCCTGAAACACCAGCCCCAGCACGACCCCTACACTGCCCGAACACCACTGCACTGCCCTAAACCCTGAAACACCACCCCCAGCACGACCCCCTACACTGCCCGAACACCACTGCACTGCCCTAAACCCTGAAACACCAGCCCCAGCACAACCCCATACACTGTCCGAACACCACTGCACTGCCCTAAACCCTGAAACACCAGCCCCAGCACGACCACCTACACTGCCCGAAAACCACTGCACTGCCCTAAACCCTGAAACACCAGCCCCAGCACGACCCCTACACTGCCCGAACACCACTGCACTACCCTAAACCCTGAAACACCAGCCCCAGCACGACCCCTACACTGCCCGAACACCACTGCACTGCCCTAAACCCTGAAACACCAGCCCCAGCAAGACCCCCTACACTGCCCGAACACCACTGCACTGCCCTAAACCCTGAAACACCACCCCCAGCAAGACCCCCTACACTGCCCGAACACCACTGCACTAAAGCCTGAAACACCACCCCCAGCAAGACCACCTACACTGGCCGAACACCACTGCACTGCCCTAAACCCTGAAACACCACCCCTCAGCACGACACCCTACACTGCCCGAACACCACTGCACTGCCCTAAACCCTGAAACACCACCCCCAGCACGACCCCCTACACTGCCCGAACACCACTGCACTGCCCTAAACCCTGAAACACCACCCCCTGCACGACCTCCTACACTGCCGGAACACCACTGCACTGCCCTAAACCCTGAAACACCACCCCCAGCACGACCCCCTACACTGCCCGAACACCACTGCACTGCCCTAAACCCTGAAACATCAACCCCAGCAAGACCCCCTACACTGCCTGAACACCACTGCCCTAAACCCTGAAACACCACCGCCTACACTGCACGAACACCACTGCACTGCCCTAAATCCTGAAACACCACCTCCAGCAAAACCCCTACACTGCCTGAACACCATTGCTCTGCCCTAAATCCTGAAACACTCGCCCCAGCACGACCCCCTACACTGCCCAAAGACCACTGCACTACCCTAAACCCTGAAACACCACCCCAGCACGACCCTACACCCAAACACCACTGCACTACCCTAAACCCTGAAACACCAGCTCCAGCAAGACTCCTACACTGCACAAACACCACTGCACTACCCTAAACTCTGAAACACCAGCCCTAGCGACCCCTACACTGCACGAACACCACTGCACTGTCCTAAACCCTGAAACACTAGCCCCAGCAGTGACCCCTACACTACCCGAACACCACTGCACTGCCCTAAACCCTGAAACACTAGCCCCCAGCAGTACCACCTACACTGCCCGAACACCACTGCACTGCCCTAGACCCTGAAATCACCAGCCCCAGCACGACCCCCTACACTGCCCAGAACACCACTGCACTGCCCTAAACCCTGAAACACCAGCCCCAGCACGACCCCCTACACTGCCCAAACACCACTGCACTACCCTAAACCCTAAAACAACCAGCCCCAGCACGACTCCCTACACTGCCCGAACACCACTGCACTGCCCTAAACCCTGAAACACTACCCCCAGCATGACCCCCTACACTACCCAAACACCACTGCACTACCCTAAACCCTAAAACACTACCCCCAGCACGACCCCCCTCACTACCTAAACACAACTGCACAATTTGTTACAGGCGTTGCAACGCAGGCCTGTGGTGCTTACTGGAAGTACCTAGTGGGCTAGTTGGGCCCCAGGGACCCTCAGGATTCAAGGTGACCTAATCCCCCAACTTAAAACGCACCACGGGCGCATTTGCACAGTGGTGAAGGGAGAGGCGGGGCCTCAGGTGACATGTGCGCAAACACGCCCTGTGGTGCGTTTTAAGTTGGGGAATTAATTCCCTTTGAATCCTGAGGGGCCCTGGGGGCCAACTAGCCCACCAGGTACCTTCAGTAAGCACAACAGAGTTGCGTTGCAGAGGTGAAAAAAGGTGCGTGGCCTCGGAGCAGCCTCTCTGCAACTCAGCTCTGTGGTCCTAACTGTAGGTACCTGGGGGCTAGTTGGGCCCCAGGGACCCTCAGAATTCAAGGGGACTTAATCCCGCAACTTAAAACGCGCCACGGGGTGCGTTTGCAAACATGTCACCTCAGGCCCCCCTCCCTTCACCACTGTGCAAGCGCGCCACTGTAGCGCGTTTAAGAGGTAGTTTTAATCCCCTGCCCTATTATGTACTAGGGACTTGCAGAGGAGGTCATGCTAATCACAGGGGTACCCCAACGCATAGTGTTCCCTAGTGTATGTAGGTGTTTTCACTGTATTCAAAGTGTCTTTTAGCATAGCACTGGCTCTGGTTAGTCAGAGTCAGTTACCACCAGTACCCGTCTGAAAAAGTTGTGGGCACAGGATGATTTTGCAACAAGGCCTCTTTCTGCTCCTCTGTTGGTTCTTTCTGCACATCTTTTGCTTCTTTCTGTGCGTTTTTCTTCTTTCTTCACATGTCCTACCTCTGTAGGCATAGTTAGAAACTAGCATTTAAAAAAACCTTTGAAATTCACTTAAAAATCATAGGTTTCAGGCACGTTATAGTTAGAAATTAGCATTTAAAAACCTTTGAAATTCACTGAAAAAACCATAGGTTTCAGACACGTTATAGTTAGAGATTAGCATTTAAAAAACCTTTGAAATTCACTGAAAAAACCATAGGTTTCAGACACGTTATAGTTAGAAATTAGCATTTCAAAAACCTTTGAAATTCACTGAAAAAACCATAGGTTTTAGGGACAGTTATAGTTAGTTGGACATTTCACTCGTACAAAACCATAGAAATTCCCCCGTTATAGTTAGTTCAGCTAACTATAACTCACGCCCATAATGCACTGCTGATGACGTCACATATTACATCACTCATGACATGGTCAGTGACATCACTGATGACATCACTGATGACATCTCAAATGACATCACTGATGACATCATCCATGTGATAATTTCATGCATCTTCTCACACCCTAATATAACTTTTGATACACCCACTCTAAAATTACAGACTGCCATTCTCAAAACCATAGACACTCCAACACCAAAAACTACATACCCACTCACTGATTCTTAGGTCTACACACACATCCACTCACTCACCCGTACAGTCACTCAAACTTAGTCACTCAGTACAGGACTATCATATGCACTCATACACCTATATAAACACTCACACACCGCCACTCATCCATAGAGGTACTCACACACCTACTCAGTCATGCAAAAAACTTAATCACACACCCATTTACTCACCTATACAGTTATACACACACCAGCTCACTTACTCATACAAATACTAGCACATTCTTACGCTCTTATACAATCACTGATACAAGTACACACTCATCCATACAGCCACTCTCACAATCACACACTCTCACTTATAGCCATTTATATACTCCAACACACATATATACTGCCTTTCACATATGTAGTTACTCACACATGTACCACTGAGATATACATTCAATCACTAACACACCCATACACACACTCACCCACCCATACAGTCCATCACAGATGCACTCTTGAAACCATGCACCCAGTGAATCACCAACTCACACATCTATGCACAGAGTCACACACACCCCACCCACACAAACACTCAGGCACCCATACAGATACTCAGACAATCAATCAATAACCCATGTAGACACTCATGTAGCTATTCAGAAAGCCATGCAGCCGCTTACAAACCAACAGACAGACGGATACAGACATTCACACAGTTTAGTCACTAACCCATGCATTCAGTAAGATACATTTAATCACTCACTTGTAGAGTCAGTCACTCACGTACTAAATAATCCATTCAGACACTTATACACCCACTCATTCTTCAATACGCCTTTCCCTATATATATTAAACATATTTAAACTTTACAGAAACACAGTCACTGGATGATGTCATCAGTGATGTCATTTGAGATGTCATCAGTGATGTCATCAGTGATGTCACTGACCATGTCATGAGTGATGTAATATGTGGCGTCATCAGCAGTGCATTGCGGGCGCGAGTTATAGTTAGCTGAACTAACTATAACGGGGAATTTCTATGGTTTTGTACGAGTGAAATGTCCAACTAACTATAACTGTCCGTAAAACCTATGGTTTTTTCAGTGAATTTCAAAGGTTTTTTAAATGCTAATTTCTAACTATAACGTGTCTGAAACCTATGGTTTTTTCAGTGAATATATATATATATACACTTAGAGCAGAAGAAGATCCTCGCCCTGCCTTGAGTTAGTGTTGCTTTCCCCACATCCGCCCCAGCAAGTGTGTGATCAATTATTGGTGTAAATTTAGTTTAGTCACACCTCAATAAATAAATCACACAGCCCGGGGGAAGAGGGTTAGGGTTTGATGAATGGTTGGGAAAGGGTATTTGAGGGAAAGGTTTGACAAAGACAAACAACAACACACAATCTTGGCAGACGACCATCATATTCATAAATCTGTTAAGGGAGAAAAAGGAAATGCATGCATGATGATGACTTGATGGTTAATGATAAGTAGTACTAGACTAGTAGACAGTACAGGGCAGCAGTATATTATTAATTATTATTATTATGCAATTGCCTTGCCTGTCTGCTCTCAGAGAGACCCAAATTACATACAGTTTATGTTCTGTTGTACCGGGCTTCCTTTTGAAGCTAGCAAAGAAAATTAAAAAATAGCTGTAGGGATCAATTATAAGCAAAGAGCAAACATAATATAAACAACAACACACAGTCGTAATGATTGAAGAGAAAAAATGAATCAAATTAATTAAAAGATGATGAATGATACTGTCTAAGTTACTGTATGTTATCCTGGTCAAATTGGGGAGTTGCATCTCAGCATTCCTCTTGATCCTCCCTTCCATGGACGCTCCGTCCATCAATCTTGGGTGCCACTGCCTGCCTGGCGGATGCGGATTGGTAAAGTAAGTGTGAGTTGTTTTTTTCAGTATAGGACAGGGTAAAGGCCGGCCTGTAAGTGTAGATGGAAAAACAAAAGTGATATTGAAAAATCAAGGAGAAAAAAAATGCATAAATTACAGAGGAGTGCAACACAAGAACACTTTCAGAGGCGGCAAGGCTAAATCATGTCTACTCTGTTTCCAGCATTAACCTACAACAACAACAGGAAGAGCAGGCCCACGGCGCCCACCCAACCTCCACTTTGCTTAGATTTTTTTTGGACTAAGCCAGACAGAGCACACATATACAGCACCATAGCATTTTCCAAATTAAGTAACTAAATCATTCAAAGCACCGATGTCAGTCATGTTAACCACTTGACTACACTCGACTCGACTGAGTCGACTCCACCACTACACAGACATGTAGGTCTGTGTCATGGCTATGGGCTGCGGCTCTAGGGGCAACTCCACACAGCGCAATGTCAATGACGGTGTGCATAAACACTCCTCCTCACGCCCACTTTGTGGCAAAATGCACTGCGTTTTCCCTTTAGCGTGATATTGGTGGTCTTGCAATCGATTCTGCCACAGAAACCTGGAACTTTAATGTTATATGCAGTTATGACCGCAAGAACGGTACAATATCAGATGCTCCACTAATGATCATGCCCGTATGTCTTATGCGCTACAATGACGCATACCATGTGCTTCAACAATCATGATTATGCCCATGTTTTTAGACAAATTGTTTTCCTTTTCTTGCCTTTTATTTAAAAGAACATTGTTTCCTAGTGTTTCCAACCGATATTGCCAACTTCTCCGTGCAGGTGAATGCGTTGCCACGCCCCCTTCCGGGACGTACCGCAGCGTAGCATCCATCTTGGGTGGGTCCCTTCTATAAAAGGGGACCACGCCCTTCAAGTTGCGCTCGTTATTCTCTCCCGCTTCCCGCTGGCTGAACAACGTAGCGGGTGTCCTGGAAACATCTTCAACTCTCCAGCGCATTGGATTTCAAACCGGAGGCACAGAGAATACTTGACACAAGAAAGGCAGATGCTCGGCTGAATCGGGGTAAGAGCATCCCTTTCATTTCTTTTGCTTGGAACCTCAATTGGAATATTTTTGGATAATGTTTTGACAACTCAGAACATTTGCATAACAGGTTATGGTCATAGAATCCTGAACTCTTTGGCAATTTCTGTTAGAACCGTTAACCCTTGTGTGGTTTATAGGTAATTTTTGGAACAATCGACAAAGTTACAAACTAAATCAAAAACCTTTGCTATGAACAATTCATCCTTTGAATAAAGTTGCGTGGCAGGTCCTGCATAATCATCGTTTATGGAACAAGCGGACAAAGACTTAAAGGAATAAGGCTGTGGTGGGTATAAGTTCTTTCGTCCTCTTACACCTGCTAAGACATAGTTAAATATTCTAGATGCATGAATAATTACTGTTTCTCATATGTTCTATCATAGTGCCCTCATTTCCAAAATCTCTCCAGGTTAAAGCAGTAAGGGAGACACAGGTGAATATACTAAATCAACAGTACGTTTTTATACATCCTTAGGAGAAAGTCAGTCTGTTTGATATTGTCATAATTTCTGTTTACAGATCTCCTTCCCTGCTGTCCCTACCCCAACACCCTTTCCCCCGCCTGGCCACTCTAATGTTCTGTGTCATAACGACAATCAGACTTGGAGCTGCCTGGAGGTGGACCCTTCTATCATCGTGCAAGCTCTGAGGAACGTCACCCTGTGACAGAATAACGAGCCCACGGATTGCTTTCCTCCCAGCTTGCTCGATTTTAGAATGGCCACTCTGGATGACATCCTTAAAGCCTTAGGGCACGTGCAACAAGAGTTGGCAGACTCAAAAGCACGCACTACAGCATTAGCAGAGAGCGTTTCACATCTGCAACACAGAATAGAAAGTAGGGAAAAAGCGGAACGTAATCCTTTTGATGTTCCTTTGGGTAAATTTCCGAGTGCAGTTCATCCTGTCGGTCACAGTACTACTGGTGGAGGTGTAAATCCTACGTCTATATCTGTGACAGTTCCTCCCCAAATACCATTAGCTGTACCAGAACGTTTCTCTGGGGATCCTGTTAAAATCCAGATCTTCCTCACTCAAATAGAATTACATTTTACTTGTAGGCCCACATCCTTCCCTGATGCACAATCCAAAGTAGCATTCCTCATTTCTTACTTAATCGGTGATGCAACTTCTTGGGCTGTCCCATTAGTTCGTGAGGATAATGCCATTCTATATAACTGGAAAGCCTTTGTCCGAGAATTTGAGAAAGTGTTTGACAGGAGGGCAGCTACACTATCGGCAGATAGAGAACTCTTGGAATTGGGTCAAGGTAACCGAGATCTGGTCACGTATTTAACACATTTTAATCGTTTGGTATCAGAAACCAAATGGCCTGAGGAAAAAAGGGCTGCGATCTATTACCATGGGTTACGTGACAAGCTGAAAGACGTCCTAGCGCAAATAGATCCGCAACCTAAAGGATGTACTGAACTTATTAATCTAACGTTACGTTTAGATCACAGACTAACTGAACGAAAAGGACGTCGTCCTGATCATAGTGGTTATCGTTTTGAACGTAGTAAACCAATACTTAGTACCCCACCACTGGACAATCACAGTGAACCCATGGAAATAGGTTCAGTCCGTCCGGCTTTAACTAAAGAAGAAAAAGAGTTACGTAGGAATAATGGATTGTGTTTATACTGTGGCAAAAAGGGCCACTTTGTTAAAGAATGTCCTACCAAACCACGAAACAAAAGCCTTCAACCAGCCATTAAAACCATCAGTACACCTGTAACTCCGACGGAAAACTAATCTACTCAAAAGATGTACAGGGGGATCTTTTGGGTGCTTGGCAAATCCCCTCCATAAATTCTTCCACAGGTAAACGAGTTGCCCATTTGACCATATAAATGGTTTTAGAAATTACTTCAACAACCAGACATGCAATCACGGTGCTCCTTGATTCTGGAGCCACAGGCAATTTAGTAGATTCAGGATTGGCACAACAATTACAGCTACCATGTGAACCTAAGACAAAAAAGGAAATATTGCAGACAGTAGATGGGCGTGTTCTAACCTCTGGGCCCATTACTAAACAAACCAAGGCCTTACAACTAGAGTTTACAGTGGCAACCATGCAACATATTGAAACCATCTCTTTCAATCTCATTAGCGCTCCTCAATATGGATTTATCCTTGGGATGCCATGGTTACAAACCTATAATCCGCAAATAGACTGGGTGCAACGAAAAATTATTATTCTTTCAGATTTTTGTAAACAACATTGTGTTGTATGTTCATGTAATCCAAAGAAACTTGATCAAGTGCAAGATCATGCCTTAGGAGAAAGAAACTACGTTACCCCCACAGGATAAAAAATATCGTGAAGTTTTTAACAAAAGACAAGCAGACAGTATACCTCCTCACCGGGCATATGATTGCCAAATAGACTTAATACCTGGTTCTGTGGTCCCCAATTGTCGCATTTATGCTTTAGCTGAAAAAAGAAAACAGATACTTAAGAGAATACCTAGACAAATATCTAGCCAACGGTTTCATTCGACCTTCCAAGTTCCCTGCGGCCTCTCCACTATTTTTCATACCAAAAGCCAGCGGCGAGCTCCGCACCTGTATTGACTATAGAGCACTGAACAAAATCACTGTAAAAAATAAATATCCACTTCCGCTCATCCCTGTTCTCCTAGACCAAGTAAAAACAGCTGTAGTGAATACTAAATTAGATTTAAAAGGTGCATATCATCTGGTACGTATGTGGACAGGAGATGCGTTGAAGATGGCATTTAAAACCAGGTACGGACTCTTTGAATACACCGTAATGCTGTTTGGGCTTTGCAATGCCCCAGCGGCGTTTCAATTTTTCCTGAATGATATATTGCAAGACTTCTTAGATAGATTCGTCATTGTGTATATAGTCGCTATTTTAATCTATTCTACTTCC
Organism: Calotriton arnoldi; assembly: GCA_963921515.1. Lineage (NCBI taxonomy): Eukaryota > Metazoa > Chordata > Amphibia > Caudata > Salamandridae > Calotriton > Calotriton arnoldi. The sequence continues at coordinate 3,645 of CAWUFW010028674.1, read as the reverse complement.
AACGAACAGCACGAACAACATGTCTTGACCATTCTTGAACAATTACAGAAACACGGCTTCTACTGCAAAGTAAACAAGTGTGACTTCCATGTCACTGAAGTCGAATTCTTAGGTGTCATATTAACTCCTGGGGGCTTTCAAATGGCACAAAGGAAAATTCAAGCAGTACTCAATTGGCCAAATCCAAAAACTGTACGTGATGTCCAGTGTTTTCTGGGCTTTGTGAATTTTTATAGACTTTTCATTGTTCATTTTCCCAAACCATAGCCCCAATTACCTATCTATTGAGAAAAAATGTCCCATTTCAATGGAACTCTGAAGCTCAAAAGGCATTTGATCAGCTTAAACTAGCTTTTACTTCTGCTCCTGTTCTAGTTCATCCTAATCCTGAACAACCTTTCATCGTGGAGGCTGATGCCTCTGATATAGCAATTGGTGCTATTCTATCACAAAGAAATCCACTCACAGGTCAAATGCATCCAGTAGCCTTTATGTCTAAAGAAATTATCTTCAGCAGAAAGGAATTATACAATTGCCGAGAAAAAACTATTAGCAATAAAAGAGGCATTGAAAGAATGGAGACACCATTTGTTAGCACAACATCCCATCACTGTGTTCACTGACCACCGCAATTTGCAGTTTATGAAAACAGCTCGAATATTGACTCCATGTCGATTGCGGTGGATACTTATTTTTTTTAATATGATTTTATGGTCACATTCCGCCCAGGTATAGAAAATAAAAAGGCCAATGCACTAACTCGCCAAGATTCAACACAAATCCCTTTAACCGAAAAACCACAGGCTATAATTGATCCGGATAAAGTTATTTGCACTATTTCCACTGAAGACTTTCTGGATTCAGTACGAGATCATTTCCCTGTCCAAATGTGGAAAACTTGGTTATCACAAGACGCTAATAGACTGATCATTCAGGACCTACCGTTTCATGAAACAGCTTTATTCCTACCAACAGAACAGTTGAGTAAAACGGTATTCGACTGGCACCACAACCATCCATGTTCTGGGCATCCCGGTAGACTGAAAACAATAACAGCAATTCAACGAAATTTCTGGTGGCCCAAATTGACTCAAGATATTGCAAAATGGGTAGCTAATTGTGAAATATGTGCTCGCAACAAAAGTGAACATGGAAAACCCAGAGGTTTGCTTCTACCCTTACAAACTCCGCAGAGACCATGGGAGCATTGCTCTATAGACTTCATTACTGATCTACCAAACGACCAAGGTCACACATGTATCCTTGTAATTGTGGACAGTTTCTCCAAATTGGGGCACTTCATAGCATGCAAAAAAATACCAACATCTAGCGAATTAGCAAATCTGCTCCTCTTTCATGTTGTCCGTTTGCATGGAATTCCGAAGAAGATCATCTCCAATCGTGGAACCCATTTCACTGCCACATTCTGGTCCCAATGGTGTCAAGCCTTGCAAATCTCTCCTGCTCTTTCCACAAGTTACCATCCTCAGACCGATGGTCAGACCGAGAGACTCAACCAAATCCTTAAGCAATACCTACGTTGTTATGTTACCTCCACAAACAACTCATGGGTTCAATTACTTTGGTTAGCGGAAATTGCTTACAATGCTGCTCATCATACGTCCTTACAGACCTCCCCATTCTATTCCACTTATGGTTTTCATCCCTCTTATTTACCAGTGGTTCTTCCCAAAAGTCAAAGTCTAGTTCCATCAATCACTACAAGAGTTAAACAGATCCAAAAGGTACATTCTCAAATAATGAAACGACTAAGCCTAGCAAAAGACAAGACAGCAGACAAGCGTCGCAAACCTGGTCCTCAATACGCAGTGGGTGACAAGGTTTGGCTTTCCGCCAAGAACATAGCATTCAAAAACAAAAAGGCATTTCACCCCAAGTTCATTGGTCCATATGCCGTCGTCAAACAGTTTAACCCTGTCGCCTACCGGCTGCAGCTTCCGCCTTCACTGAAGATCCACCCTGTCTTTCACACCTCGCTACTAAAGCCTGCACCCCAGACGTGCTCGTCTCCACCCGGTCCTCTATTACTGGATGATCACGACGAATTTGAGGTCCGTCGTATTTTGGATTCTCGCAGGCGTGGCTCACACTTATGGTACCTAGTCTCTTGGAAAGGCTATGGTCCTGACCATGACTCTTGGGAACCTGCAGAGAACGTGCATGCACCTCGGCTGGAACGACGTTTCCATGACTCCTACCCTTGTAAACCTGCCGCTAGAGACTGCTTGGGAGGGGGGAGTACTGTCATGGCTATGGGCTGCGGCTCTAGGGGCAACTCCACACAGCGCAATGTCAATGACGGTGTGCATAAACACTCCTCCTCATGCCCACTTTGTGGCAAAATGCACTGCGTTTTCCCTTTAGCGCGATATTGGTGGTCTTGCAATCGATCCTGCCACAGAAACCTGGAACTTTAATGTTATATGCAGTTATGACCGCAAGAACTGTAGAATATCAGATGCTCCACTAATGATCATGCCCGTATATCTTATGCGCTACAATGACGCATACCATGTGCTTCAACAATCATGATTATGCCCATGTTTTTAGACAAATTGTTTTCCTTTTGTTGCCTTTTATTTTAAAGAACATTGTTTCCTAGTGTTTCCAACCGATATTTCCGACTTCTCCGTGCAGGTGAATGTGTTGCCACGCCCCTTTCCAGGACGTACCGCAGCGTAGCATCCATCTTGGGCGGGTCCCTTCTATAAAAGGGGACCACGCCCTTCAAGTCACGCTCGTTATTCTCTCCCGCTTCCCGCTGGCTGAACAACGTAGCAGATGTCCTGGAAACATCTTCAACTCTCCAGTGCATTGGATTTCAAACCGGAGGCATAGAGAATACTTGACACTAGAAAGGCAGATGCTCGGCTGAATCGGGGTAAGAGCATCCCTTTCATTTCTTTTGCTTGGAACCTCGATTGGAATATTTTTGGATAATGTTTTGACAACCAGAACATTTGCATAACAGGTTATGGTCATACAATCCTGAACTCTTTGGCAATTTCTGTAAGAACCGTTAACCCTTGAGTGGTTTCTAGGTAATTTTTGGAACAATCGACAAAGATATGAACTAAATCAAAAAACCTTTGCTATGAACAATTCATGCTTTGTATAAAGTTGCGTGGCAGGTCCTGCATAATCATCGTTTATGGAACAAGCGGACAAAGACTTAAAGGAATAAGGCAGTGGTGGGTATAAGTTCTTTCGTCCTCTTACACCTGCTAAGACAGTTAAATATTCTAGATGCATGAATAATTACTGTTTCTCATATGTTCTATCGTAGTGCCCTCATTTCCAAAATCTCTCCAGGTTAAAGCAGTAAGGGAGACACAGGTGAATATACTAAATAAACAGTACGTTTTTATAAGTCCTTAGGAGAAAGTCAGTCTGTTTGATATTGTCATAATTTCTGTTTACAGATCTCCTTCCCTGCTGTTCCTACCCAAACACCCTTTCCCCCGCCTGGCCATTCTAATGTTCTGTGTCATAACAACAATCAGACTTGGAGCTGCCTGGAGGTGGACCCTTCTATCATTGAGCAAGCTCTGAGGAACGTCACCTTTGACAGTCTGCTGTGGTTGTTGTTGACTTATTTACCTTTTATGCCACTTCATGAACATG
>CAWUFW010028673.1:0-20926 GCA_963921515.1 Calotriton arnoldi | reverse complement strand
CTCAGTCCCAAATGTGTGACCTACTTGAGCGTAGTGTAGGCCGGAGGCAGCGGTGGAGTACGTCAACGAGAAAGGAATAAAGCGGGCCTGTGTCACAGAGGCCGTGATGGTCTGAGGAGGCTGCCAAGGACGCGGGGCTCGGGCTTGGAGCTTGCGCCGGCACGTGGTGGTCCCTCTTTGACACACGCCAGTGTCGGCAGGTGAGCTGTGAGGCCTGGCTGCGCAGGGGTGGGCATGACGGGTTCGGGGTCCAGCGGCCCTTGGTGCAGCAGGCGCATAGGTTCGCAGGCCACAGCACTCACAGCGGCGGCAGCGGCCTCGTGGCGGGGTAGGAGCTGCCGCCCTGGCAGACACGTTTGGCATTCCGGAAGAGGACCACGCCCAGGGCTACGTGCTTTTTATTCACACCCCTACGCTGGCCTGGCGTACGCCGGGCCAGCCCACTCCGCACACGTTCACAGGGGGGGACGTCACAGGCTACATTTCGACTTTCTTCCCCACTGGCTGGGATGACATGGTTGCGTCCACTGTCCACTGCACTCCAAACCTCAGCAGTGCATGTGGACATGGATTTGTCTGTGGCCTGCATACTGCAGTCTGTCCAGAACATCTCCGCCACACTTGGCATTGTGTACATTCTCATTCATGGGTCACTTGCCTCCTTCGCACATGCCTGTTTCCCACCTCTCCCCACATTCCGCTATTGTGTGGCTGAGGTGCCATGCCGTTGATGGCTCATGCACATGGCTGAGCAAGGTTGCCACGGTAAGTTGTGCTGTGGTGTCTGGTGGGTGGGCATGTTGTTTGGCATGTTGTAAGTGATTTTGTGACGTGCGCATTGCCAGTGTTGTGAGTTGCATGATTGTGGAGTTGAGGTGTATGGTGTGTTCATTTGGTACTTACCTACAAGCAGTGCATTTCCATGAGTGCCATCCTGGGAACGCTGGTTGATGATGGACTGTCGGGAGATGATGGAATCATGCACACTGCCTGGGTACTTGGCTACGACATTGCTGTTGGGTCCCCGGTGGTCCACTATTGCCTGCACATTGATGGGATGCGTGTGCTTTCTGTTGCGGTAATTGTCTGCTTTTTCGGCACGGGGCACAAGTAGGACATGTGTGCAGTCGATTGCCACCGACACGTGCGGGAATCCTGGTATGGCGTGTAGTCCTTGCTTGGTCTCCAGCTGTTCCTGCACATTGTGGGGGACGTTTAGGTACTGGGGTACCTGGCTGTTGATGGCATCCAGGACAGGTGTGGGGAACTTGGATGAGGCCGGCTGTGAGACTCCTCCGGCTCTGGCGGGTATTGGTTGGGAGGTACCGGAGGCCAACAGGTACAGCACAGCCAGCAGCTTTGTCTGTGGAGGGATGTTGGTTGTCCGCTGTGTTGGTACCCTCAGCCTGTGGGCAATGGTGTTCTGGATACGATGGATGGTTGTCCTTTTGAGCCTGTTGTGGGCATTGACATTGTCTGTTGTTAGGTGTGTGAGGCTGGTGCATTTCCTGGAGGTCCGCTGTCTTTGTCTGCGCTGCCTCTGTGGTGGTCCGGGGGGGGTGGCGGTCCTGGGGGTGGTGGCGGTGGGTGTTGTTGCCCTCTCGGGGCTACGGGATGCATGTTGCGTGGCTCCATGGCATCTGTTGTTCTTCATGTGTGGCTGTGGGCTGGTCTCCCTTTGATGGTGCAGGTTGTCGTCCGACTTTACACCAGGTCAGAGCAGGTGTTAGTTCATGCTGGTAACACGCCTTATCGCCTGTTTTGTGGCCTCATCGCCGATGTTTCTGGTCGTTGAGAATGTTGAGGTGTGGTATTGTCGCGGGTTTTTGCTCGGGAACGCCTACTCTGCATCTCATTAGCGATAGTTGCTGGGGTCCTCTGTTGCGATGTTTTTTGCGGATGCTTTCGCAGGTAAACTGGTGCTATAGGCTGTTAGCACCAGCTTGTGAATGGGGCGATAACTTTATCGCGACTTTGGCTGCTTTGAAGTGCCGTTAACTCGGCGATAGCTCCTTGAGAATATGCCCCATTGTGTGGCCAAAATATTGTGGTAAGAATATTGAGGACAAGAATATTATGAAGGTTCGTTTCTATGGGGCAGCAAAGTTTTAGTATGCTTAACTCCACATATATGTAGACAAAACCACAGGTTTCAGGCATCGTTATAGTTAGAAATTAGCATTTAAAAAACCTGTAGAAGCTCACTGAAAAACCATAAGGTTTTAGGGACAGTTATAGTTAGTTGGACATTGCACTCGTACAAAACCCGTGAAATTCCCCCGCTATAGTTAGTTCAGGTAACTATAACTCGCGCCCCGCAATGCACTGCTGATGAAGTCACATATTACATCACTCATGACATGGTCAGTGACATCACTGATGACATCACTGATGACATCTCAAATGACATCACTGATGACATCACTGATGACATCATCCAGTGACTGTGTGTTTCTGTAAAGTTTAAATATGTTTAATATATATAGGGAAAGGCGTATTGAAGAATGAGTGGGTGTAGAAGCGCCTGAATGGATGATTTAGTAGGTGCGTGACTGAGTCTATAAGTGAGTGATTAAACGTATCTTACTGGATGCATGGGTGAGTGACTAAACTGTGTGAATGTCTGTATCCGTCTGTCTGTTGTTGTGTAAGCAGCTGCATGGGTTTCTGACTAGCTAAATGAGTGGCTATATGGGTTATGGATTGGTTCTCTGAGTATATGTATGGGTGCCTCAGTGTTTGTGTGGGTGGGGTGTGTGTGACTCTGTGCATAGATGTGTGAGTGGGTGATTCACTGGGTGCATGGTTTCAAGAGTGCTTCTGTGATGGACTGTATGGGTGGGTGAGTGTGTGTATGAGTGTGTTAGTGATTGAATGTATATCTCAGTGGTACATGTGTGAGTAACTACATATGTGAAAGGCAGTATATATGTGTGTTGGAGTATATAAATGGCTATAAGTGAGAGTGTGTGATTGTGAGAGTGGCTATATGGATGAGTGTGTGCTTGCATCAGTGATTGCATAGGAGCGTAAGAATGTGCTAGTATTTTTATGAGTAAGTGAGCTGGTGTGTTTAACTGTTTAGGTGAGTAAATTGGAGTGTGATTAATTATTTGCATGACTGACTAGGTGTGTGAGTACCTCTATGGATGAGTTGCGTTGTGTGAGTGTTTATATAGGTGTATGAGTGCATATGATAGTCCTGTACTGAGTGACTGTAAGTATGAGTGACTGTACTGGTGAGTGAGTAGATGTGTGTGTGTAGACCTAAGAATCAGTGAGTGGGTATGTACTTATTGGTATTGGAGTGTGTATGGTTTTGAGAATGGCAGTCTGTAATTTAGAGTGGGTGTATCAAAACTTATATTTGGGTGTGAGAATGCATTAAATTCTCACATGGATGATGTCATCAGTGATGTCATTTGAGATGTCATCAGTGATGTCATCAGTGATGTCACTGACCATGTCATGAGTGATGTAATATGTGACGTCATCAGCAGTGCATTGCGGGGGCGCGAGTTATAGTTACCTGAACTAACTATAACGGGGGAATTTCACGGGTTTTGTACGAGTGCAATGTCCAACTAACTATAACTGTCCCTAAAACCTTATGGTTTTTTCAGTGAATTTCTAAGGTTTTTAAAATGCTAATTTCTAACTATAACGTGCCTGAAACCTATGGTTTTTTCAGTGAATTTCAAAGGTTTTTTAAATGCTAATTCCTAACTATAACGTGTCTGAAACCTATGGTTTTTTCAGTGAATTTCAAAGGTTTTTTAAATGCTAATTCCTAACTATAACGTGTCTGAAACCTATGGTTTTTTCAGTGAATTTCAAAGGTTTTGTAAATGACAATTTTTAAATGTATTAATTGTTATATTTATTTTTTTGATACTGATTTACAACATTTTTTTAAACTATTTATTTTTAGATATTTTATTTTTTAAATTACATTGTAATTACATTATACATTACATTACAAAATATACTTTATCAGAATGAATTACTTTAGTTTAAATACTTTGCAAATAGGCAATAGACTTTTAAGTACAGTAGTTACAGTTGTTGCAATGGGCAACACAATTTCAAAAACAATGCAACATTGAGCTCAATGTGAATTTCTAGTTAAATGCAATTAGTTACTTTATGGATTACTTTTCTAACCACAGGACTGGATCCTAGATTCAGTCCTGGGACATCTCCTGTAAACAGTTGAGTAAAAGCGTTTTGGTTACAGTAGTGATTTTTAAGGAATATTATTGTATTTTAAAAGTTGACACTTAGAAACTTTTTCATATAGAATCACCAATGTTATCCTATGGGAGGAAATTCACTTAGCAGGTAAGTAGTGTTATCGTTACTTTTTCTTACTCAGAGGTGGATCCTGGAACCAGCACTGGTGCATCTCCTGTAAACAGTTGAAAGAATGCGTTTAAGTCACACAGGCGATTTTTAAGGAATATTTGTAGTTTGTGAAAATCGACACTTTGAAACTTTTCTGCTGAAAACCAGACAATGGATTCCTATGGAAGGAAATATAAGTTACTGGTAAGTACGGTTAGAATAACTTTTCAGGGTCAGTGCTGGGCTAAAAGATGCAGCACTGGGTTCTCTCCTGATAACAGGTGAGTAAATTGGAATTCGTACTTCGGTTGATTTTAGAGGAATATTATAAAGTTCCAAAACTCCACACTTAGAAGAATTTCCAAGTGAAACCAGTCAATGTTAGCCTATGGAAGGAAATTCAAGTTACTGGTAAGTACGGTTAAAATTACTTTTCAGGACCAGTACTGGGCTGAAGGATGCAGCACTGAGGTCTCTCCTGATAACAGGTGAGTAAATCGGAATTCCTATTTCGGCTGATTTTAGAGGAATATTTGTATGTTTCAAAAATCAACACAGAAACATTTTCAGCAAAAAGCAGGCAATGATATCCTATGGAAGGAAATTCAAGTTACTGGTAAGTACGGTTAAAATTACTTTTCAGGATCAGTACTGGGCTGAAAGATGCAGCACTGAGGTCTCTCCTGATAACAGGTGAGTAAATCGGAATTCGTATTTCGGCTGATTTTAGAGGAATATTATAAAGTTCCAAAACTCCACACTTAGAAGAATTTCCAAGTGAAACCAGTCAATGATATCCTATGGAAGGAAATTCAAGTTACTGGTAAGTACGGTTAAAATTACTTTTCAGGATCAGTACTGGGCTGAAAGATGCAGCACTGAGGTCTCTCCTGATAACAGGTGAGTAAATCGGAATTCGTAGTTCGGCTGATTTTAGAGGAATATTTGTATGTTTCAAAAATCGACACTTAGAAGAATTTCTAAGTGAAACCAGTCAATGTTAGCCTATGGAAGGAAATGCAAGTTACTGGTAAGTACGGTTAAAATTACTTTTCAGGACCAGTACTGGGCTGAAAGATGCAGCACTGAGGTCTCTCCTGATAACAGGTGAGTAAATCGGAATTCGTATTTCGGCTGATTTTAGAGGAATATTTGCACAATGGTGAAGGGAGGGGGCGGGGCCTGAGGTGACATCTGTGCAAACGCGCCCCGTGGCGCGTTTTAAGTTGGGGGATTAAGTCCCCTTGAATCATGAGGGTCCCTGGGGGCCAACTAGCCCACCAGGAACCTCCAGTATGCGCCAGGGGCTGCGTTGCAGAGACGTGTACAGAGGCCACACCCCTTTTTACACCTCTCTGCAACGCAGCTCTGTGGCGCTTTCTGGACGTACCTGTTGGGCTAGTTGGCCCCCAGGGACCCTCAGGATTGAAGGGGATTTAATTCCTCATCTTAAAACGCGCCACGGGGCCTGTTTGCACACATGTCACCGGAAGCCCCGCCCCCTCCCTTCACCACTGTGCAAACGCGCCCCGTGGCGCGTTTTACGTTGGGGGATTAAGTCCCCTTGAATCCTGAGGGTCCCTGGAGTCCAACTAGCCCACCATGTACTTCCAAAAAGCGCCACAGAGCTGCGTTGCAGAGAGGTGTAAAAAGGGGCGTGGCCTCTGTACAACTCTCTGCAACGCAGCACCCTGGCGCATACTGGAGGTTCCTGGTGGGCTAGTTGGCCCCCAGGGACCCCCAGTATTCAAGGGGAATTACTTCCCCTTCTCAAAACGCGCCAGGGGGCGCGTTTGCAGACTGCTGCAGGGAGGGGGGCGGGGCCTCCGGCACGATGCCGGTCTTTTTTTTTTTTAATTGGGAGGGGGGCTGCGTGGCCCCCCCTTCCCTCAGCCACTTTTTGCCCCGGGGACCCCATCCCCCGGGGCCTGAGGAGTTGTTTTTTTTTTTTTTTTAATTTAAAAAAACGGGAAGGGGGCCGCGTGGTTCCCCTTCCCTGGGCCTGTATTGGCCCCGGAAACCCCATCTCCCGGGGCAAGCCCTCTTTTTTTTTTATTAAAAATTTGGAGGGGGGCTGCGTGGCCCCCCTCCTCAGGCCATTTAAGGCCCCGGGGACCCCATCCCCCGGGGCAGGCCTTTAAATATTTTATTTTTTTATTTTTTTAGGGGAGGGGGGCTGCGTGGCCCCCCTCCCTGGCCACTTATGGCCCCGGGGACCCCATCCCCCGGGGCCTGGCCTCTCGTTGGGGACTGTGGGGGGGTCCCCAAACCCCCCACAGTCCCGCCGGCTCCCCGTGTCCTACGGGAGCCGGCATTGCTTTTCCACATGGGGAGCAGCTAAGATGCTGCTCCCCATGTGGAAAAGCAATTTGCTTTGGATATTGGAAGCGAGAGCAGGTTTCCTGCTCTTGCTTCCAATATCCAATGCAAGTTTGCAATGACAGGACGGGAGCCGCGAGGCTCCCGTCCTGTCATTGCAAACAGCAGTGTCCCGGGGGTAGGCACCCTGGGACACTGCAGGAGCTGGCCCTGGGGGGTGGCGGTCCCCAGGGCCATCAAGGGCTCCAGGAGGGGGGCCGGCCGGCCGGCCCCCCTCCCATCCAGTGCACAGCCCCGGGGAGGTGGTGGTCCCCGGGGCTTTGGGGGTCCGTAACGGACCCCCATATTCAAATCTTTAGTGCCCCGGGGAGGTGGCGGTCCCCGGGGCGTGTGGGGGGGCTGGAGCCCCCCCACACAGGTCAAATTTTTTTTTTTTAAAAGAAGCCCCGGGGGGTGGCGGTCCCCGGGGCTGCGGGAGGGCCAAGAGCCCTCCCGCACCATTATGTTTTTAAAGCCCAGGGGGTCCTTGTGGGACCCCCTGAGCAGACCTAGGGGGTCAGGGTGTTTCTACCCTGCCCCCTTTGTGCGTTTTGCGCACTTGTTTCCTCTGGGGTTTTTTCTAATCGGCAGGATCCGCGCATCCTGAGCGCATCCTGCCGATTTAAAAAAAAAAATGCTTTTTTCTGCCCAGGGGGTCCTTGTGGGACCCCCTGAGCAGGCCTAGGGGGTCAGGGTGTTTCTACCCTGCCCCCTTTGTGCGTTTTGCGCACTTGTTTTTGTGCCTCGGTTCTACCGAGGGACAAAATGGCTGCCAACACTTCCTGGTTTGGAGTGTTGACAGCCAGCTGACAGCCAATTAGCATGCAGCTCGTGATCGGGACGGTGCGTGCAGGGTGCGCTGAGGGTACGCGGATCCGACGCGGCCATAGATATATATGTGATTTTACTTGTGAATTTCTCAGGAACTACTGAACGGATTTACACCATTTTAGCAAAAGGCAGCAGTCTGAACCAAGGGCTACCTCTTTGCCAAATTTGGTGTAATTCCGTTCAGCAGTTCGGGCTGTAGCTGCGACTAAAGGTTCCTATGGAAAAATGAATGGGAAAACGCGTTTTGGGACCCCCTTTTCTCGGCCCCGCTTGACGTATCACCCCGAGACTTTCAGGGTAGGAGCGGAGCGCCCCAACAAGTTGGAAGCTTTCGCGAAGATTCGTCAACCGGCGCCAACGTTATTTCAAATAGAATGTCGCGGATTTCCTATGGATAATAGGTCCTAACTATAACTATCTACTGGCGACCGCCAGTAGATAATATATATATATATATATATATATATATATATATATATATATATATTATCTACTGGCGGTCGCCAGTAGATAGTTATAGTTAAAACCTATTATCCATAGGAAATCCGCGACATTCTATTTGAAATAACGTTGGCGCCGGTTGACGAATCTTCGCGAAAGTTTCCAACTTGTTGGGGCGCTCCGGTCCGCTCCTATCCTGAAAGTCTCGGGGTGATACGTCAAGCGGGGCCGAGAAAAAGGGGGGTCCCAAAACGCGTTTTCCCCATTCATTTTTCCATAGGAACCTTTAGTCGCAGCTACAGCCCGAACTGCTGAACGGAATTACACCAAATTTGGCAAAGAGGTAGCCCTTGGTTCAGTGTCGTGCCTTTTGCTTAAATGGTGTAAATCCGTTCAGTAGTTCCTGAGAAAATCAAAAGTAAAGTCACATATATATCTGGGCGGAGCCTAACCACACATGTCATCGTGAGATCTGATTGGCTGTCAGCACTTCATCCTGGAATTGCTGGCAGCCATCTTGGGACCAATATAAATGATAGTACCTCATTGAAATGCATTGTAGTGAATAGAAGATTTTGAGGGTCACCAAAAGGAGAACTATAAAGGGTGATAACAGGCTTTAGTTACATTAGAATTTATTTGTTGATGGTACCATACTAATTTTAGGAATTGTGGTGTATTCTAAGGTGATTTTACCATGTGAAAAACCTTCTGCTGGGATATCATGAATCATGTTTGAGAGAACACTATTTTCTCATGCTTGTCCCATGTAGGTTTGGAAGGTGCTCCAGAAGCTAAAATGAGAGCATATTTTCTGTAAATTCACATTATCTTTCTCACTCATGTGAGAATGAAGTCTGACATTCTCAGTAAAACATGTACATCCAACAAGGGCAGAGACTGTCAGTTGATTCCTTTGTGTTCTACTGCAGCTTCCCAGAGTGTTCTAAAGAACAACTAGAGTGCTAACAGCCTTACTTATGACAAAAGTATGGCACACCTGAAGCCATCTTGATTGGAATAAACTGGTAACACTTAAAACATTTAATTTAAAAAGGAACAAAATGATGGGGTTCATTTTGTCATAGAAATTATGGTTAGTGCTGTAGAAAGAAAAATTAAGACATATTTCAAGTGTGATCTCAAATATCTTCCTGTTATATTTCAACAGGAGCAGCCTGCCAGTTGATGCCTTTGTGTTCTACTGCAGCTTCCCAGAGTGTTCTAAAGAACAACTAGAGCGCTAACAGCCTTACTTATGACAAAAGTATGGCACACCTGAAGCCATCTTGATTGGAATAAACCGGTAACACTTAAAACATTTAATTTAAAAAGGAACAAAATGAGGGGTTCTTTTTGAAAATAGAAATTATGGTTAGTGCTGCAGAAAGAAAAATTAGGGCATGTTTTAAGTGAGATCTCAAATCCTCTTCTATTTCATTAGAAAATTGTGACATGCAGACTGAAACAATCACTTTCAATACCAGCAGCAGACTACCAGTTAACTCCCTGGTGAGCAGTAGCTTTACTCCAGTGATCTAATGAGCAACTAGAGTGCTAACATTCTGAATTTATGGCAGATGTGAGACACATCTGAATGCCTTCTTGATGGAATCAAAGTAAAAAACTGAAAGCATTTCCTACTGAGGAGACTGCAGTAAATGAAGAAATTAGGAAACTTCATAACAAAGAAGTCTTCCAAGATGGCCACCAGTGAAAAAAGAGCCCAAATGTAGCACAAATATTACCCAGATGTAGCCCACATATAGCCCAATGACAAAAGTGTGCAAAACACTTTTTATTTTTAGTTTTTTTGCAGTTTTATGTAGTGCAGACTGGTCAGGTATTGGAGCATTGCATCTTAAAACATGACCCCCCTACACTACAAAAACACCACTGCACTACCTTAAACCCTAAAACACTACCCCCAGCACGACCCCCTACACTACCCAAACACCACTGCACTAACCTAAATCCTAAAACACTACCCCCAGCACGATCCCCTACACTACCCAAACACCACTGCACTACCCTAAAACAGGACCCCCTACACTACACAAACACCACTGCACTACCCTAAACCCTAAAACACTACCCCCAGCACGACCCCCTACACTACACAAGCACCACTGCACTACCCTAAACCCTAAAACACTACCCCCAGCACGACCCCCTACACTGCCCGAACACCACTGCACTGCCCTAAACCCTAAAACACCACCCCCAGCACGACCCCCTACACTACCCAAACACCACTGCACTAACCTAAATCCTGAAATACTACCCCCAGCACGACCCCCTACACTACCCAAACACCACTGCACTACCCTAAACCCTGAAACATGACCCCCAGCACGACCCCTACACTGCCCAAACACCACTGCACTACCTAAACGCCTAAAACACTACCCCCAGCACGACCCCCTACACTACACAAGCACCACTGCACTACCCTAAACCCTGAAACACCACCCCCAGCACGACCCCCTACACTGCCTGAACACCACTGCACTGGCCTAAACCCTGAAACACCAGCCCCTTCACAACCCCCTACACTGATCGAACACCACTGCACTGCCCTAAACCCTGAAACACCACCCCCAGCACGACCCCCTACACTGCCCGAACACCACTGCACTGCCCTAAACCCTGAAACACTACCCCCAGCAAGACCCCCTACACTGCCCGAACACCAATGCACTGCCCTAAACCCTGAAACACCAGCCCCAGCACGACCCCCTACACTGCCCGAACATCACTGCACTGCCCTAAACCCTGAAACACCACCCCCAGCACGACCCCCTACACTGCCCAAACACCACTGCTCTGCCCAAAACCCTGAAACACCAGCCCCAGCACGACCCCCTACACTGCCCGAACACCACTGCACTGCCCTAAACCCTGAAACACTAGCCCCAGCACGACCCCATACACTGGCCGGAACACCACTGCACTGCCCTAAACCCTGAAACACCACCCCCAGCACGACCCCCTACACTGCCCGAACACCACTGCACTGCCCTAAACCCTGAAACACCACCCCAGCACGACCCCCTACACTGCCCGAACACCACTGCACTGCCATAAACCCAGAAACACCAGCCCCAGCACGACCGCCTACACTGCCCGAACACCACTGCACTGCCCTAAACCCTGACACACCAGCCCCAGCACGACCCCCTACACTGCCCGAACACCACTGCACTGCCCTAAACCATGAAACACCAGCCCCAGCATGACCCCCTACACTGCCCGTACACCACTGCACTGCCCTAAACCCTGAAACACCAGCCCCAGCACGACCCCCTACACTGCCCGAACACCACTGCACTGCCCTAAACCCTGAAACACCACCCCGTGCACGACCCTCTACACTGCCCGAACACCACTGCACTGCCCTAAACCCTGAAACACCACCCCCAGCACGACCCCCTACACTGCCCGAACACCACTGCACTGCCCTAAACCCTGAAACACCATCCCCAGCACGACCCCCTACACTGCACCGAACACCACTGCACTGCCCAAAACCCTGAAACACTACCCCCAGCAAGACCCCCTACACTGCCCGAACACCACTGCACTGCCCTAAACCCTGAAACATCACTAACCCATGCATTCAGTAAGATATGTTTAATCACTCACTTGTAGAGTCAGTCACGCACATACTAAATCATCCATTCAGACACTTATACACCCACTCATTCTTCAATACGCCTTTCCCTATATATATTAAACATATTTAAACTTTACAGAAACACACAGTCACTGGATGATGTCATCAGTGATGTCATCAGTGATGTCATCCGTGATGTCATCAGTGATGTCATCAGTGATGTAATATGTGACGTCATCAGCAGTGCATTGCGGGGCGCGAGTTAGCTGAACTAACTATAACGGGGGATTTCACGGGTTTTGTATGAGTGAAATGTCCAACTAACTATAACTGTCCCTAAAACCTATGGTTTTTTCAGTGAATATATATATATATATTACCTGCTGGCGGTCGCCAGTAGGGTAGTTATAGCTAGGACCTTGTTTCTATTCAAAAAGCGTTTTTCTTTTCCCAATAACTTTGGCGCCGGTTGACAAATCATTGCGAAATTTTCAAAACTAGTGGGGCGCTCCGGTCAGCTCCTGTTTTGAAAGTTTCGGGGTGATTCGGCAAGCGGGGCCGAGAAAAAAGGGGGTCCCAAAACGTGTTTTCTCCATGTTAATTCCCATAGGAAACTTTAGACGTGGCTACAACCGAACTGCTGAACGGAATTGCACCAAATTTGGCAAACAGGTAGCCCTTGTTTCAGAAAGAACTCTTTGTTAAATGGTGTAAATCCGTTCAGTCAGTTGCTGAGAAAATCAAAAATAAAAGTTTCGATATTTAGAGGCGCGGTGGATCCGACACCCTCCCATCCACGAGCTTCATTCTAATTGGCTGTCAACACTCCAAACCAGGAAGTGTTGGCAGCCATCTTGCTGACCTCGGTAGAACCGAGTCACAAGAAAACAGTAGAAAAAACATTAAAAAACAAGAAAAGGGGCAGGGGTAGAAACACCCTGACCCCTAGGCCTGCTCAGCCCAAAAAAGCATTTTTTTTTAAATCGGCAACATTTGCGTAGGATCCCGCATCCTGCCGTGAAAATAAAAAAACGAAGCGCGGGCTTCCGCACCTCCTTAATATTTAGCCCCCAGGTGGGCCAAGTCCCGGGGGTATGCAAAATTGTAATTGTGGGGGCCCAGGGGGCCACCGCAGCCCCGGGGACCGTCACCCCCACGGGGCTTGTTTTTTATAATATGTGGGGGCCTCCGCGCTCCCAAGCCCAGGGACCGCTACCCCCCGGGGCTTTTGTTAAATATTTGCGGGGGCACACGGCCCCCCCGCAGCCCGGGGACCACCACCCCCGGGGCTTTTATTTAAAAAAAAAGAACCTGTGTTCAAGCCCCCCCACATGCCCGGGGACCGCCACCTTCCCGGGGCACTAACTATGTATATTTGGGGTCCGTTACGGACCCCACTGAGCCCCGAGGGACCACCACCTCCCGGGGCTTTCAAACTGAAGGGAGGGGGTCGCGCGGCCCCCCTCCTGGGGCCCGTGATGGCCCACAGGGACCGCAACCCCCAGGGCCAGCTCCTGCAGTGTCCCGGGGTGCCCACCCCGGGACACTGCTGTTGCTATGGCAGGGCGGGAGCGTCATAGCAAACTGTGGTTTGGGTTTTGGAAGAGAGCAGGAAACCTGCTCTCTCTTCCAAAGTCAAACCAGATTGCTTTCCACATGGGGAGCTGCATGTCAGCAGCTCCCCATGGTGGAAAGCAGCTGCCGGCTCCCGCAGGACGCGGGGAGCCGGCAGTGACTGTGGGGGCATTGGGGCTCCCCACGGTCCCCAACGAGAGGCCAGGCCCGGGGATGGGGTCCCTGGGGCCAGAAGTGGCCAGGGAGGGGGTCACGTGGCCCCCTCCCCCATAATAAAATTAATTTAAAAAAACGCAAAGGCCGGCCCTGGGGATGGGGTCCCCGGGGCCATAAATGGCCTGAGGACGGGGGCCACGCAGCCCCCCTCCAAATGGGTTTTAAAAAACAAAACACTGGCCATGCCACGGGGGATGGGATCCCCGGGGCCGAATATGGCCTTGGGAGGGGGGCCACACGGCCCCCTTCCATTTAAAAAAAAATAGGGATCAGGGCCCTGGGGGATGGGGTCCCCAGGGCCCATAAAATAGGAAAGGAAGGGGGGGCCATGACAGCCCCCTTCTAAAAAAAAATAAATAATAAACGCCGGCATCGCAACAAGGCCCCGCCCCCTCCCAGCAGCACTCTGCAAGCGCGCCCTGTGGCGCGTTTTCAAGTTGGGGAATGAATTCCTCTTTAATCCTGAGGGTCCCTGGGGGCCAACTAGCCCACCAGGTACCTCCAGAAGCGCCATAGGGCTGCCTTGCAGAGAGGTGGTCCGAGGCCACGCCCCCTTTACACCTCTCTGCAAAGCAGCTCTGTGGCGCTTACTAAGGTACCTGGTGGGCTAGTTGGACTCCAGGGACCCTCAGGATTCAAGGGACTTAATCTCCCAACTTAAAACACGCCACGGACCGTGTTTGCACAGTGGTGAAGGGAGGGGCAGGGCCTGATGTGACAAGTGTGCAAACACGCTCCGAGGTGCGTTTTTAAGTTGGGATTAAGTCCCCTTGTATCCTGAGGGTCCCTGGGGCCAACTAGCCCTCAGTACCTTCAGTAAGTGCAACAAGTTGCGTTGCAGAGAGGTGTAAAAAGGGGCGTGGTCTCAGACCACCTCACTGCAACGCAGCTCTGTGGTGCTTACTGAGGTACCTGGGGAGCTAGGTTGGGCCTTGAGACCCTCAAGATTCAAGGGGACTTAATCTCCCAACTTAAAAGCACCAGAGCGCGTTTGCACACTTGTCACATCAGGCCCCACCCCCTCCCTTCATCACTGTCAAACGCGCCCTGTGGCGCGTTTTTAAGTTGGGGAATTAAGTCCCCTTGAATCCTGAGGGTCCCTGGGGGCCAAATAGCCACCAGGTATGTCCAGTAAGCGCCACAGAGTTGCGTAGCAGAGAGGTGTGCAAGGGGCATGGCCTTGGACCACCTCTCTGCAACACAGCTCTGTGGCGCTTACTGGAGGTACATGGTGGGCTAGTTGGTCCCCAGGGACCCTCAGGATTCAAGGGGAATTAATTTCCCAAATTAAAACCCGCCAGGAGGCGTTTGCACTGT
Organism: Calotriton arnoldi; assembly: GCA_963921515.1. Taxonomy (NCBI): domain Eukaryota; kingdom Metazoa; phylum Chordata; class Amphibia; order Caudata; family Salamandridae; genus Calotriton; species Calotriton arnoldi. The sequence continues at coordinate 6,228 of CAWUFW010028673.1, read as the reverse complement.
AGGTGAAGGGAGGAGGCGGGGCACTGGTGTGACATGTATGTGCCTATGCAATCACTCCACCAAAACCCAAGCACTTATAAATTCACCATGCACTCTCCTTGCAGCACTCTAATCATCCAGTCACTACCCATGCACTCATGCAATGACCCATGCACTAACTCATGCACTGCTACAATACCCTGAGCAGTACCCATGCAGTCCAGCCATTGCCCTGTCACTACCCATGCACTCCTCCAATCACCCAGCGAGCACCATGTACTTATCCAATCACTCCGCCAAAACTCAGGCACTTATAAATTCACCATGCACTCTCCTTGCAGTACTCTAATCTTCCAGTCAGTACCCATGTACTCATGGAGTGACCCAGGCACTAACACATGCACTGCTACAATCCCTGTGCACTACCCATGCAGACCTCTAACCACCTACACAGTACTGATTCACTCCTCCAATTACCCAGGTTGTACCCATGCACTCCAGAAATCCCTCTGTCACTACCCATGCTCTCCTCCAATCACCCATCCAGCATCATGTACTTATCCAATCACTCCGCCAAAACCCAAGCAGTTATAAAATCACCATGCACTGTCCTTGCAGTATTCTAATCATCCAGTCACTACCCATGTACTCATGCAATGACCCAGGCACTAACTCATTGCAAATACAGAGAGGTCATGCTCATTACAGGGGTACTCCAACGCCTAGTGTTCCCTAGTGTATGTAGGTGTTTTCACTGTATTCTAAGTGTCTTTTAGCATAGCACTGGCTCTAGGCCTGGTTAGTCAGAGTCAGTTACCACCAGTACCCGTCAGCAAAAGGTTGGGGGCACTGGAGGACATTCTGCTCCCTCTGTTGGTTCTTTCTGCACATCTCTTGTTTCTTCCTGCACTTTTCTTCATTTTTCTGGACTTCTGTTGCCTCTTTCTGCATTTGTCTTGCTTCTTTCTGCGCCTTTCTTCCTCTTTCTTCACATGTCCTACCTTTGTAGGCATAGTTAGAAATTAGCATTTAAAAAACCTTTGAAATTCAATAAAAAAAACCATAGGTTTCAGGGACGTTATAGTTAGAAATTATCATTTAAAAACCTTTGAAATTCACTGAAAAAACCATAGGTTTCAGGGACGTTATAGTTAGAAATTAGCATTTAAAAAACCTTAGAAATTCACTGAAAAACCACAGGTTTCAGGGACGTTATAGTTAGTTGGACATTTCACTCGTACAAAACCAGAGAAATTCCCCTGTTATAGTTAGTTCAGCTAACTATAACTCGCTGACCCGCAATGCACTGCTGATCACATCACATATTACATCATTCATGACATGGTCAGTGACATCACTGATGACATCTCAAATGACATCACTGATGACATCATCCACGTGAAAATCTGATGCACCTCCTCACACTCTAATATAACCTTTGATACACCCACTGTAAAATACAGAATACCATTTTCGAAACCATCGACACACCAATACCAGTTACTACATGCGTACTCACTTATTCCTAGGTCTACACACACATCCACTCATTCACCCATACAATCACTCATACATGCAGTCACTCATCAATACAACACTATCATATGCACTCATACACCTATACAGACACTCACACACCACTACTCATCCATGGAGTTACTCACACACCTAGTCAGTCATGCAAAGAATCAATCACACTCCCATTTACTCACCTATACAGATAGTAACGCATACTTACTCTCTTATATAATCACTGATACAAGTACACACTCATCCATACAGCCACTCTCACAATAACTGACTCTCACGTATAGTCATTTATACTCCAACTCTCACATACACTGCCTTTTCCCTATGTAGTTACTTGGACATGTACCACTGAGACATCCATTCACTCACCAACACACCCATACACACACTCACCCACCCATACAGCTGTTTCCACATGCACTCTTGAACCCATACACCCAGTGAATCAACCACTCACACATCTATGCACAGAGTCACACATCTCCCACCCACCCACACACACACACAGTCTCCCATACAAATTCTCAAGAAACCAATCAATAACCGATATAGACACTCATGTAGCTACTCACCAACCCATGCATTCAGTAAGACACATTTAATCACTCACTTATACAGTCAGTCACGCACCTACTAAATCATCCATCCAGACACTTATACACCCACTCATTCTTCAATACACCTTGGCATATATATAATACATATTTAAACTTTATAGAAACACACATTCACTGGATGATGTCATCAGTGATGTCATCAGTGATGTCATTTGAGATGTCATCAGTGATGTCATCAGTGATGTCATTTGAGATGTCATCAGTGATGTCATCAGTGATGTCACTGACCATGTCATAAATGATGTAATATGTGACGTCATGTGCAGTGCATTGCGGGGGAGCGAGTTATAGTTAGCTGAACTAACTATAACGGGGGAATTTCTCTGGTTTTGTACGAGTAAAATGTCCAACTAACTATAACGTCCCTGAAACCTGTGGTTTTTTCAGTGAATTTCTAAGGTTTTTTAAATGCTAATTTCTAACTATAACGTCCCTGAAACCTATGGTTTTTTCAGTGAATATATATATATATATATATCTTCAAGGTGCGTAGATGTGGAGTTAAGAATAGTACATCTATACTTACGCCATTGCACTTACCTTCTCGATATTATGGTCCATGATATTTTCTGACACGATATTCTGTAAATAGGATAGTAGTCTCCTCGATATTCTGTCAGACAACCACCCAACAGAAGTCAGATAAAACATCAGAAGCGATTCTAATTACTCCTAGCTTCCGATGTCATAGCCCGAGCAATTCCGGGCAACAAACAGACCAAAAACAGGGTCTAGACACAAGTGGATGTTCTACCAGTATAGAAAACTATGTGAAGAACCTTGAAAGGAATGAATGATCCCTCATGTATGAACTTTTTTTTTTTAAAACCCGTTTATTGGCATTTTTCATTTTTGCACAATACATCCATTTTGGTCAGTCATGTAATACATATCGTACAGAGTTTCAATATAATACTCGACAAGCTGTTACATTCATAGCATAGGATTCTTTTCTTCATTTATGTGACTTTGTCGCTATAAAAGTGTAAAACCTATCAGCTCATGACTGCGTGGATCGATGCCTACGGTGGCTATTGTACACAGAGTCTGCATCTGCCGTGCTGAAACTGCGGTATAACCTTTATCGGTTTTTTAGCATGGAACTAAACTCTTCAACCGGGATAACTAGAACTGGGGTACACTGTGTTTGGGGTATTGCGCACTGTGTGGGGCAGTGCTATGGAGTCTGTTTAAGCGGTGCATGACATATTCAGGCATTGGTACAGGGCGGGAATGTCCGTTTGGGAGTGCTCTACATGTCCCACATTCTAATCTGTAGGCTTCGCTTTGCTGTTGGTCTACTCTACTAGAGAACTCTGTCTAGTCCTTTCGTGGGGCACTTTGTCTGCGGGGGACCCAACACCCTGCGATGCTGGCATGTCAGTTGTTTCCTGTTTAAAGGAATGGAGTAACTTTGCCCATTGCATGGATATATGGTGTTTGCAGGTACCTTTAATCACTTCTGATCTAAGCGCTTCCTCTTCTGCGGCTCCCCATTTATTGACCGCCCCTTTCCAGGCCCCAATCAGTGGTCCCTCTGGCGCTCGCCAGTGCATCGCTATGCCCCTTTTAGCTAGAAGGAGCGCTAGGGACATGAGCCGCGCCTCCACTTTGCGGTGCTTGTCGTGTTTGGTGATGCCTAAACCGCAGGCCTCCCATGTGTAGATTCCCGTAAGCCCTGTAACAGTGCAAAGGGTGGCATGTATTGTGGTCCAGTAGGTGTGGAGCATAGGGCAGCCCCAGAACATATGGTGGAAAGACGCCTGGGGTTCCGGGCATCTTGGGCAGGTGAATGGCGTATCAGGGTAGTAATGTTGTAGCTTCTCGTGGGTCAAGTAGGCGCGGTGTAAGATGTGCAGTTGTATATTTTTGAATCGGTAGTTGAGGGAAACCTTTTCGGGAACTCCAGCGCTCGCTCCCATTCCTTATCGTGAAGCGGTCTCTGTATCTCTGCCTCCCATTTCTCACGGAGGGGCGTCAAAATGGGTGGGTTCAGTGCCCGCACCGCCTTATATATCCAGGTCACCAGGTGCCGTCCAGGGCCCATTTGCAATATTGTGTGTAGTACCGGGTGTGTGGGTGGTTCTATCTCGACTGTGTGCCACATCCAGGCGACAGTCCTCCAGTAATTGCCTATGCAGCAGAAATTGCCCTCTAGGAAGACCCGTGTCCGTGGCGATGTCCGCAAATGTCTGTAAGTGTCCATTCGCATAGAGTGAGCCCACCTCCGTGATTGAATGTGCTGTCCACACTTGTAATGTCCGCTCTGTGTAGTGCGCCCGGCCTCTAGGGAATCCTATTAGTGGGAAGTTGGGGGGTGTACATGGGGGCTGCGCGTTTCATTCTGTGTATGCGGCTCAGACAAGTTCGTGCTACCGTCACTTGGAGGGGAGATACCTGTAAGGGTTTCGCCTTGGGCAGCAACATGCAATGTATAGCGGGAATTGCAATTGGTCCCTTGTTTACAATTGTTTCCCCCAGTGCCCGACCCGCTATCCATCTTGACACCCATTGGAGCTGGGCTGCGAGTAGGTATGCCTCAAAGGATGGGGCACCCATCCCTCCCTGGTTCATAGGCAGCTGCAATTTGGCTAGAGGCAATGCGTCTACGCCCTGATCCCCAGATTAAGGTGTCAAGGAGGGTGTCCAACTCTTGGAAGAGGAGCACGGGGGAATAGCCGGAAGATTAGTGAAATAATATAGCAATCTGGGAACTAAAATCATTTTGGCAACCGAGATTTTCCCTATGGTAGCCAGGGAAGATCCTTCCATAAGTTCACAGAGGATCTGATTCCGGCCATCACTGTGCAATAATTTCCCTCATATATGTCCTGTGGTGTGTGATATAATCGTATACCAAGGTACCGGACCGCCTGGGCGCTCCACGACACCTCTACATCACCCAACCGTAATATCTGGGGGGGCGGGTGCTGTCCGAAAGCGGATATATTGTCGACTTGGACCAGTTGACTTTAAGTCCTGCCACTGCCTCAAATTCCGGAGGGAGTGGAGTATAGGAGTGAGATCCGATGTAATATCGCGGATGTAGATAAGCACGTCATCCGCATACAAGGAGACTGAATGAACAGTGTCCGCAATCGGGATACCCCAGCTCTCCCCCTCTTTACGAAGACGAACCGCCAGCGGTTCCATTGCAATCGCGAATAGTAGGGAAAAGCGGACAGCCTTGTCGCGTGCCCCTAAGTATAGGAAATGACGGCGACATATGTTGCCCGAGTCTCACTCTGGACGTTGGTTTTGAATATATTTATTTTGTGTATGCTAACAGTCGAGGTCCCACTCCCATTCTTCGCAGTGTTCGAAATAGGTATGGCCAGAGGAGGGTATCAAAGGCTTTCTCCAGATCCAGGACCAGACACGCCGCGTGGAGAGCGACCCTGGGTCTGGTCCTGAACGTGGAACAAACGTCTTATATTATAGGAGGTGTTCCTGCCCGGCACGAACCCACATTGATCCGGATGGATCAGCGCTGGGAGGACTGTAGCGTATCTATCTGCCAGGATCTTCCCATATATTTTATAGTCTGCCGGTAGCAGCGCTATTGGTCTGTACCAGCCCATCGGGTGGGGGTCCCTGTCCGGTTTAAGGAATGACACTATAACCGATTCGCCACATGATTGTGGTAACTCGCCCGTATCTACTGCTGCTTGAAACTGTTGCGCTAGTTGGGGGACCAGCTGCGCCCGCGAAGACTGTGGAAAAACTCTAGGGAAGGCCATCAATCCACGGTTGCCTTACATGTGGCGACGCTTGCATTGCTTGTTTGATCTCTGTTGCAGTTATCCTGTCGTCTAAAGCCTTACAATCGCTGCGTGTTATACGGGGCAAGGGGTGTGCATCGAGAAATCTGGTGAGTCTGTCCGTGTCTTCCGGGCCAGGGGCTGCATAAAGCTGCGCATAGTGTCGCCAAAATACGTCCAGTATATCCGCTTGCGAGTGTGCCTGGATGCCCATTGTGTCGACGTATTGTCGTTATCCGTGGGAGGGATCGTGTCCTGCTTCGCTAACCATGCCAACAGCGCGCCCGCTCTATCTCTCTCCCTATGCATCCTGGTTGCGTACGCCCTAAAATTATATCTCC
>CAWUFW010028672.1:0-20926 GCA_963921515.1 Calotriton arnoldi | reverse complement strand
GGATGGAGTTCATCGTGCGGGTGGTGTCTTCGGTGTTGATCGGGGTCCAGTTGCAGAGGGTGGTGGTGGCGGGCATTGGTTCGGCGGTAGGGTGCGTTGTTTGTGCGTCGAAGCTGTTGTGTATGTCGGTGATCTTGCGGTGGAAGAACGCGGAGAGTGAGTTGCAGAGGTCTTGCGAGGGGGTGATGTCGTTGTTTCCGGCGCTGGGGTTGGAGAACTCTTTGACGATGCTGAAAAGTTCCTTGCTGTCATGGGCGTTGTTGTCCAGTCGTTCTTTGAGTGCCGACTTCTTGGTGGCACGGATCAGCTGGTGGTGTTTGCGGGTGGCGTGCTTGAGGGCGGTCCTGTTGTCTGTGGTCTGGACGAGTCGCCAGGTTTTCTCGAGAGTGCGGCAGTTCTTCTTGGATTCCTTGAGTTCGTTGGTGAACCAAGGGGTTTTCTTGCTTCCGGGTCTGCTGGGAGGGTTTTTAGTGGTGCGAGGTCGTCGGCGCAGGCGGTCAGCCACTTGGCGAGGTTGCTGGCTGCTTCGTTTGGGTCCGTTGTGTCGGTGGGTGTGTTCTGGCTGAGGGAGGCGGTGAGCTGCTCGGCGGTGATCTTGCTCCAGCTCCGGCGGGGAGCCTGTTGCGGGTGGTGGTGGGTCGCAGTCTTTCTGAAGCTGAAGTGGACGCAGCTGTGGTCGGTCCAGTGGAGTCCGGTGGCGTGGCTGAAGGAGATGTGCTTGCTGGACGAGAAGACGGGGTCAAGCGTGTGGCCGGCGTAGTGGGTGGGCGTGTTCACCAGTTGCTTGAGTCCGAGGTTGGCGAGGTTGTCCAGCAGGGCGGTGGTGTTTCTGTCGTTGTTGTTCTCCAGGTGGAAGTTGAGGTCCCCTAGGAGGATGTAGTCGGCGGAGGGCATGGCGTGCGGGCTGATGAAGTCTGCGATGTCTTCGCTGAATAGTGTGCGTGGTCCCGGGGGTCTGTAGATGAGGGTGCCTCGGAGGGTGGTCTTGGGGTCCGTGTGTATCTGGAAGTGTAGGTGTTCGGCGGCGGTGAAGGTCTCGTCGGAGTTAGTCGAGATGCGGATGGTGTTCTTGTGTACGATGGCGATGCCTCCTCCCGTCTGGTTGACGCGGTCCTTCCGGGTGATCTTGTATCCATCCGGGATGGCTATGGCGATGTCAGGCGCTGAGGAGGCGTTCATCCAGGTTTCCGGTGAGGAAGGCGATGTCCGGTGCTGTTGCGTCGAGCAGGTCCCAGAGTTCCACGGCGTGCCTGTGGACGGAGCGGGTGTTCAGCAGGATGCATTTCAGGTGGTTGCTGCTGTTGCTCGACTTGGCGGAGGTGGTGCACGTCAGGGGGCAGGTGAACCGGCAGGTTTGGCAGGTGAAGGGTCCGTGGGTGCGTCTCGGTGAGGCTCGGTAGCAGGCAGGGTTCCGGCCGGCATTGAGTGCGGTGAGTGTGGCGGCGTCGTAGGTCCGTCGAGTGGTGTTGCATCGGTGGGATCCAGGGGTTCTGGCGCTGGGCGCGGTCCAGTCGCGGACGGGCGCAGACTCCCGTTGTTCGTGCCTTCTCGCCCCCCTGTCCCCCGCCCGCACTCCTGTTTGCAATGCAATAGGTCTTGCGTAAATGCGAGTCCTATTGCATTGCAAATGCTTGTTATGGTCTGGCTTGGCGGCAGCTGTAGCAAGACAAATATGTGAGCATTTCTAGAGAGGGCGGCTTTGGCTCCGCCCCCATTTTTGAAGTTTGGTGGGTTTTCATTGAACAGAAGTTGTGTGCTTCCACAAAAGAAGTGCTGGTCATCCACACTACTGCGATAATTTTATTTATCCAGCTGCCTGAGGTTGACCTTTTAGGAGCATACACATAACACTGGAATGCTATTAAAGTGCCTTAGATAACTAGATAATTTATGGGGGCAGATTTACAAGCCCCTTGCGCCACCAGTGGGTCACTTTTCGTGACGCACCGGTGGCGCATTTCACTGCCCCATATTTACAAGGACAGGAAAAGCCACCCTGCATGACTTTTCCTGTCCTTGTAAATACAACCCCTTTGCACGCAACACTTTGCGTGAAAGGGGCGTTCCATGAGTGTTGCTGTGGGTGTTACCACGCAACACCCATGGAACCTGACACATTTCCAGATTTATGATGAAGCGAGGCGCAACGAGGAGAAATGTTTTCATTTCTCCTAGTTTTTTCCTCTTTCAATGCATGCTGCATTCTACAGCATGCATTGAAAGTGGAAAATGCCTGTAGTGATTGTTTTTGTGCAGGAAGGTGACCCTTCCTGCACAAAAACAATCTCCCCATGATGCAGGCATCCTTGCACCATGGTGCAAGGGTGCCTGCGCATGGCAGCTGTTTGTGCGCCAGCGCAGGGGAGAGCATAGGAATGCGACATATTTTAAATATGTCGCATTCCTGTGCTTTGAAAGTGCCGCAGCATGGCGCAGCCAAAGGGCTTGTGGCACGCAATGCAGCACTTTCTTGTAAATCTGCCCCATGGTGTTTTTCTCTGGCAGCAGCATAGATGGGAGGACAGTCATTAACCTACAGGTCTGCCTTGTTTACTTAACTAACACACCTCTGACACATTTGTGCAATTCTGTTTTGACTTTAAACATGGCAGAGGAGAGGGTAGTAAAGAACGGATCGCCAGCACAGGCAGGTCACCCACACTCTTGTTGCCATATCACCCCGCAAACTTCAGATAGCAAGTGAGGTGGACAGCTGGGGATCTGAATCTTGTAAGAAAAGATTAGAGCCTAAGCAAGACCAAGAAGGCCACATGCAAGAGGGTCTGCAGGGAATAGTGGACCTGATACCAACGATACGCAAGCAGAGACAGTGCGAGGGTAACAAAGACCAATACTTCAACCAACAGAAGTAACTAATGAAAATGAGACTCCTCAAGAAATGAGAAATGCTTTATCTCAGAAAGCCCGTTTAGTGTCTCACACTAGCTTTACATGTTTAGAGTGTCCATCGTAAGAGGAATTGGTAATGTTGGTAAGAAGGCGGAGAGAGCTATCATTTGTGTGGAGTTAGAACTTTCAGAACTAATCACACACCTAGGTCCTAAACTGCCAGGTGAAGGCGGGTCCACAGAAAATCACTTGCCCCAGACCCTTTGGACTCAGTCAGCGAAGCAGAAAAAGAGAGTTTCACTGATTCCAGTGTACAGCGTGCTCCCGGGGTACCTATTCCACAAAGCTCGAATTAAAGATAACTTCATCTCTTGTTCCTGACTCGTGCTCTGCTGTTTCAAGTAAGATGGGTATTGATGCTGCAGACCCCACAAAGATAACTTTGGAAAGGGAACCCTAAAGAATGAGGTCTCTAACAGTAGCAACCCCAGTTTTTCTTCACCAGACAAATAAGGACAAGTTAGGCGTGACAAAAAAAGGACAAGCCGGTGGTAATAAAACAGAAGCAAAGATCCCTATTGATAATGAAATGGGGAACATTGCTATTATGAATGTCCTCAAGGTTTCCAACAAGGAACCATGAGGCAATGTGAAATAAGTCACTCTTCCTGCTTAGGGACGTGGGGGGGGGGTCAGAAATTGCAAGACGCCAAAATGTAAAGATGTTAAAAAGATTAATTATCCCAGAATGGTCAAACAAGATTCTAGTGTCATTAGGTGCAGAGTAGGAAATCTACCAAAATCTCTGCATCAGATTCGGAATATAGGAAGGGAGAGGTCAGATCTCAGACTTGTTATTGATTCTTTTCATGACCTCTGCCGTACTTTCAGACACCAATGATGAGAAGAATAAAACTCTTGCTTATTCTCCAGGGATAGTGTGCCCATTTATTCTGATTTCCCTAAATTTATTTATTTCACTGGATGCAAATTGTTTTCAATGGCTGGTACTAACCCATGTTTTGTATTGATTCATTATATTTGTTGTTGTTATAGAAGATATTGTATATATCTTATTGCTAGTCACCAAAGGCTCTTGGAGCTAAAAGGGTTCAATAAAATTCAAATTCACATTAACAACTAGGGGAGATATTCACAAGAACGTGTGCTAAATATCACCAGAAAATGTTAACGCAACTTTACACATCGCAGCCTATCATGGGAAAATAACCCCGTGTTAACCTGGAATTCACAACACAGCGGTACCATGCGATAGTCTCCCGAAACCGCGGCCAATGTTCGCGATACAACCACCTCGACGGAGATAAAAACACAAACCCCAACACCAAAAAACATGCAGTGAGCCCATTCGCGAGGAGGAAAGCAGCGATAAGCTGAGCAAGGCCCGCGACACATATACGGCATGCGGGAATAAGCACAACTAAAGCAGGAAAAAGAAAGACAAACCAAACAGAAAACAACAGCGAAGCACAATGGAGGCAGTCGGAGCCAGCACACAACCCCACAAGCACCATTGGCAACAAAACATTAGACATGGCAGGCCATCGTGGACAAGGTGAATGCAGCCCGAGAGCGGAGGAGGACAATAGCAGAAAACCAGAACAGCTGGAATGATGCGAAACGCACAAACAATCACAAACACGCCAACAACCACAAGGCAGCAATGCACACCGGAGGTGGGAGTCCAGCGCCACACCAGGAGCTGGATCACATGGAGGAAATGGTGTCAACCACATCAGTCTGGAGATGGTGGCAGGACTCGGGGCCCGGAAACTGCTTAAAATCAACAGACACAACAGCAACAGGGAGAGGAACCACCAGGGACTGGGGGACGGGGGAGATGGCCACAATGGCACACATGCACAATTAAGCACAGCACAACTGCAGACAAACCATGCCCAAGAGGAACAACACAAACCAAGAGCACAAGTCACACAAGTCGGCAATATCACACCACTGAACAAGCACAGAAGTGAAAACCACACTGCCTGAAAGGGAGAAGGGTGAGCCAAATCTGAGCTGAAGGGACATCTCACACACAATGCAGCACACACACATAGGAAGCAGAGCACCCCAACATCCAACACAATGTGGAACAAACACCAACATCTGCACAATCGAACACAGGAGACAAGTGCACCCGCTTGTGGCCGGTAAATGGCCATACGCATCTGGCAAACCACGAAACAGGGACATGATAATGCACAAGTACAAACCCACAGCCCTGATGGGGCAGCAATGCATGTAAGGCAGTGACCCAGATAGGCCGTGACACACACATTGGCATACAAATAAACACTCAACACAGTTGGAGACAAATGAACGTGCGGACACTTTATCAACAATTGCGTGTCAGTACGGCCAAGGGAAGTGCCACGACATGCAGACCAATGCAGCAGCATGTCTGAATGAGGAACGTTGGAAAGCGCCCATGTCCACCCCGGGGAGTCCATCACCAACACAAGTCATTGCCAACCCGCGTATGTTGTCCGCGCATGGATCAGGAGTCCAGGCCAATGCAGCCATGTCCACTGTCTCCCAGGGACATGTGACCAGATCTGCAGCATGCAACCAGGCGTCGGGACATGTGCAATGGGTCACATGCAGTCCTGGCTACAGGTACCTGGTCACTCGTCCATGAACGCGAGTGCAGCAGTGTAGGCCAACATTTCCAATGCGAGATCGTTGTCCACCACATCTGACATGTCGGCGATGTAACCCATCAGCTGTCCCGGACAGATGTGCTCACTCCAACCCCTGGCCCCAATATGCACGAAAGCCCAATCAGGGAGCGGCTCAATGTGGTCACTGCACACGACGACTCCTGCAATCTCCCAGGTCCAGTTCCCAGCATGCATGCCAAACATCCAGGCATGCCATAAACGGGCATCACGGTGACACTCCTGGTCGTGGTCCAACAGGGGGCGCACACACACGTCGAAATCCAGGTCAGCTACCGTTATGTTGGAGAGGCAGACATCCATGGGCCACTCGAATATGCACGAGTGACAGTGCAACACAGGCTGAACGCAGGTGACGTTGGCAATGCGGAAGCTCAGCCTGTAACTGATCCGCAGCACTGCCAATGGCAGTGCCCCCAGTACATGCAGGAGACGTGCACGGTACAGGTCCACGTGACTGGAGTAGAGCATGTGTCCGGGATGGTCTGCCATTGCGTCAGTGGCTCTGCTTGAAGCGGCACTGTGAGGACCTGCGCCAGTCCTGTGGATGAAACGCCACAGCTCGGAGCAATGAGCAGTGTCTGTGTGCAATGGGTGCAGGCCTGGGGTGTGGTGGGAGTACGAGTGAAGGCCATTTCACGCACGCAAACTACGAGCAAGGACTTCTGCGTGTGGGATGTGTACACGTTGGCCTCACGTCTGGCAGTGCGTAGTGTGGGAGTCGCCGGGAAATGCTATCCTATCTCTCAGGGGGTGCTGGGCACATGCAAGTCACATCTAGGAGCTGCAGATATGCTACCCCCAGATAGTGCGGACAAAGGACCATTCATCCCTACAGTAACTGCATCATCTGCATGTATTCAGGAGACGTACAGAGGCCTGCTGTGGGTGTGGTGGGATGTCTGCGACCCTGGGAATCATGGATGATATGCCCAGCACGTGGCACATGAGCGGCCTCACTGTGTGTTACGTTGCCTCACAGCTGCTCCACCCTCCCACGAGCCCCCACACTTGCTCAGCACCAGTACTAAATTCTCAACACCAGCACTTATTTCAGCTGCCACAAGGTGGCGCAGTTTGTATAATTTAAAGATGTGCACACACTGTTTATTAATTCAATATACATTAAATACAACTATTCTTATAGTTTTGGGGCCTAGAATACTCTGAATTGTCACACTTGAAGGAGTGTGATGGTTAGTAGTACTGTCAAGTCAAGTCAAATAACTTTATTCGGTTTCATGTGATAAAAACACAGGATAAAATATGTTGCGTACAATCCAAACGGGAGCATACCCGGTTTAAACGTATTTATTTTTTAAATTATACATATGCACTTAAAAATATCTAGTTACCAAATCACCACACACACTTAAATACTGCTAAAAGACACTCTAAGTGGTACAATTAAACCTTGCACTAATCAGGTTATTAGTTGAACAGGCTAGTGGAGCAAGGTATAGTGCATAGTGCCGGGAATAGTTACAATTGTCAGGCGGGTTAATCACAACTCGCCCTAAGCCTGATGGCGGATTTAAAAAAATTAAGCACATAAAAAACGGTATTACCTGTCAATATTTGAAGAGATGTAAATGCGGGCCATACCTCTCTAAAATTTGCTTGTTTCAGAATAGGAATTAGAAAGGATTTTCTAGGTGTATCATAAAATGGGCAAAACATCGTGAATTGAGCCATGTCCTGCGGAGATGTACCATCGCAGCCGCAGGGCGAAAGAGATTGCCCTTTATTCTGACCCCTGGGATGGGCAAGGAGAAGGTGGAAAAGATCGAACCGGAACCTGGTCAGGAGAAAACAATTGTAACAGTTTATGAACCCCAGCAAGCACGGCTCTGCCATCAGAGTGGTCTTTAAAATGATTAAGCGGTGTACGCCGGGCTTCAGAAGCTCCCTCTCCTCCCTTACCATGGTCTGACGTGCAATAAAGGCCGACTTAATGAGGGCTAAATATTTTTGCACGTTGCATCGGGATTGGTGAAAAGATCTCTTCTTCCCAGACTCATGAGGCTCCTTTCTACATATTTGAGCCATGATACCCTGTTTGCGTGATCAAGAGCGAGACAATCTTTTAGGATTGCCTGGTTTAATGCAATCCCCTCCCCAACCCAGATTTTTAGCCAGAGAGACACCGGGCGAAATGTTATCAAATCAGAGATGTAGGGCATGCCTAGCTCCTCATGAGCAGTGAAAGAGGGGGTACCCTGAGGAACAGATAACAGGCGTCTCAAGAATTTGTTTTCCGTGATTTGAATATCGTTTGTGTCGGTGTACCCCCAGATTTCACTGCCATATAGGGCCTTTGAGATACACTTAGCCCTGTAGAGCTTAAGAAGGGCCCCCACCGGCCTTTTCCCCAGTCTAGCGGCGAAATTAAAAATTGCTGCAGTCTCCCTGGTAAGATCATTTCTCTTGCGGGTGAGTTGGGGCCCCCAATTCATATTTTCATCTAAGAGTACCCCCAAGTAGGAGAACACACTTGACTTAGGAATCGGGGTAAGCCCTACCCTGAAGGTGTATGGCCTACTGGGCCGAGCACCAACTTGCATAATATATGATTTTGAGTTACTGATCGTCAGATCCAAGTCCCCCATAAATTGCATGAATGAGGTTATAAGAGTTTGCAAACCCCGTTCCGTCCTGGCCATCAGGACGGCATCATCTGCATACAGCAGGACTGGAAGACCCCTCCGTCCTGCCTGAGGGAAGTCCACCTTGGTCTCTAAGAGGGTTTTCTCCAGGTTATTACTGTAGAGGTTGAATAAAAACGGGGCCAAAATACAACCCTGACGTACTCCGCCCCTGACGGCAAACAATCGTGACACATTCAAGCCGGCAGAATAACGCACAGCCACCTTAGTGTCTCGATGAAGGGCATATAAGAAGGAGACTATATCCCTTTTCACCCCTAAAGAAAGAAGGATCTGCCACGGTTTACCTCTGTTCACACAATCGAATGTGGAGGACAGGTCCAGAAAGGCCAAAAAGATGGTACCAGAGTGGGCTACCATGTACTTATTCACTATCATAAAGAGATTTAGACATTGATCGGTCATGGAGTGGCCGGAGTGGAAACAGTATTGGGCCTCCGACAAGATGTTATTGTGAAGAGCCCAGGACGATAACCTACCCAGCAGGATCTGCCCGACCACTTTAACCACGGAGTCCAGCAGAGATATAGGCCTGTAACATAGAGTACTGTCCCTGTTCCCCTTTTTAAAGACCGGGACGATTATGGAGGTGGCCCAAGAGGCAGGAGGGACAGACCTCGCGGGCGCATTAATTACAGAAGTAAGTAATGGTCCCCAGAACTCCACATCCGACAGATAAAGATCGGGAGGGATTCCGCCAGATCCCGGGGCCTTCTTGCGCGTCATGCCAGTGATGCCTCACCTTACTTCATCCTCCGTTACAGATAAAGTTGTATTTTCAGCTCTCCTCTCGGGTGGTAAAAACTGGGCCGAATCACCCTTAAACATACCCTCAAAATGGCTGACCCAGTCATTCTCTGTAATATGTGCGTCTAGGACATTTACAGCCTCTACTCCCAAAAAAGGGCTATTAATGATGCTCCAAAATTTGGTGCTACACTTAATAGTTGCTGCTTCCATAAGCTTGCCCCAAGCTTCCTCTTTCAGAGCCTCCTTACGCTTACTAAGGGCTATCTTATAATGCTTCCTGCAAATTTTAACTAGGGGGCTGTTTCTGGGGATGGCATGCAATGCTATTCTGAGCCTCCTAGCTGCAAGCGATCATTCAGAGTTAAACCATCTGGGTGCCCTTTCCTGTTGGACTTTGGGTGCAGGGACCGTTAATAGCTCAGCGACAGAACGGGAGATAGATTCGAAGGCGCAGATGATTGACTCATCCGGCTCTACCTCCGCGTCCCGGCAAATCTGAATCTCATTCTGACATTTCACCAAAAGGGACTCAAACAGGGCGCCTGGGGAAATCTGCACCCATTTGAGCCTTCTGCCTCCATCAGTGGGCCGAAGTACCCCTCTTCCACTGCTCCTCCGTTCCAGACCCAATATAGGCCAGTTAGCTTTAATGCACAGCGGATTATGATCGCTGTGATTTTTGGCTATTACTGAAAAGTCAAAAATCAAGTAAAAAAGAGGTGTGGAAGCTAAAATTAACTCAATAAAAGAGGGTTCACGACCTAGCCCCTTAAAAGTGGGAATTAGATTCCTCCTATCTGGATCCAATTTACCCATAGTTGATTGCAGGTCCAGATCACAAACTAAGGAATTTAGTTTGTTCCCCAGCCTGCTATGTTCAAAATGTGCATCAGCAGCACGAGGGCAGGAGGAACCCTCGATACCCACAAAACCCTGCCGCCTTAAGTCCCCACAAGGATGAATGTTAAAATCCCCTAACAAGACTATATTACCGGTCTTACGGGAGGCCTTAAAATTTGTCAGGAAAGTACCTAATCAAGTAACATTACAAACCTCGGGAAGGGAAGATGTAGCATTATAAAAGTTCAAGAGCAGCAATCTACACGACCCTAATGAGAATAATAAGGCCTGAAGGCATGGGTTGTCAGTATCCAAGTCCACAATGCTACCCCTTAACCTGAGTGACACATAAGCTGCGAGGCCCCCTTGGGTGGACCAGCCCTTGAGGGAGTTGCAGGTATATTAAACAACTTGTAACCTTCCAGAAAGTAAGAGTTGTTGATGGTCCAGGGTTCCTGTAGGCAGATAATGTCATACTTTTGGATAAAACACAGCCATTCCGGATCTACAAACTTCCTGGCCAGGCCAGCTATATTCCAGGAAACTAGGTTACAAAAGTTAGTGTCCTGATCATAACTGCTATGTTTCTGTTGCGCCGGCTGGTCCATGGGATCAGATTGTGAGGAAGGGGCTTCAGAAATTGTAAATACCGGCCCTTCAAGTCAGTCACAGTTGTCAAGCTGCCCCAGCGGTGCAAATGTGTTAAAAAGTGGGACCGTTGATGACATATGGGGCCACTCAGAGAGAGCCGGGGTAACTGGTTTCCCAGAATATAGGGCCATGGATGAAGGTGTATAAAAGTAGCCCAAAGGGAGGGCCATGATGGAGGTGACCGGACCCCTTGCTATTACAGTGGCTAGCTGCATGAAGAATTCTTTCTGCCAGATGTGGCCGGTTAAAATTAATGATTACACAACCTCTGCCGCTACACTTTTTCAAACCTCAAATTCAGGCCACCCTCCGGACCATGATAATGTGCCTCTCCACTCTAAAACCCAATGGTGTATTGATATTGAGCCAGTGAAGGACTTTGTTCTTTAACTGATAAAAGTCCTCAGTAACACCCAGCTTTAACACTGGCATATTGCCCAGGACCACAACAAAAGGGGTTGCTTCTGGTGGTAAATGGATGAAGTTAGGTCTCTGGGGCTGTGTGCCCTGTGCTCCGGTAGAAGAGGTCGAGGCTTCCCCGCCTACCAACCTCATACTGGAAGTCAGCTCACTCCGGTGACTGGCCTCCGACCTAGGTAAATCCTGGGGCATGCCCTCGCCTGTGTTCCGTCTGTTGCGGGCCAGTGCGAGGAGTGGGGAGGACGGGGGGATGATGCTCCTGCGTTGTGTAGTACATGCCTTGTGGGCCTCTCCTGTAGCAGATACTGAGGCATGGAGACTTAGGCCATTATGAATGTTGCTAGTTAATGCAACTACCTCACTAATGCTGGGAGTGAGGTTGGAAGTCTTGATAAATTGAGACAGGTTCGAGAATTCCCTCTCGATGGAGGATAATCCATACCGGTCCACCCCTCGGGGACATGAGATTCGTCTCTCCTAAAGTTACTTGATCCTTGATCTTTGTGGACGGGAGGAGATGACGAAGGGACTACCAACTCTGCCACCTCCGGGTGCGCTGTAAGCCACATGCAGGGACAGAGACAGGGGGATACGGTTGATTCACCGTGACGATGAGAGCCGACGAGCCACCAGTTCAATTTCCTTATAGAGGACCCCCGCCGCTCTCTGTAGGAACCAGTCCATGGTCGTGATAGCTGGAGCTGCGTGCATTACAGCAGTTGTCTTACGTTTCCCCATGACTCCCAACTATATAGGGCGAGTGGTATTGAAGATGGGCAAGTTCTACGTCGATTATCCAGATCCCTAAAAAATAGCGTCCTTGGCTTGACCTTGGCTAAGGCTAAACTCCTTTCGCAGAGTGTTTAGGTGAAAAGTGAAGGGGATCCAGAAATAGGAGGATATAGACCAGATGTTAAAAATATACCAGACGTTCCTATTTGAAAGGAGTGGGCATCGGGGGCCTCTTAAATCCTCTGACCCTTCCCCCCACCGACTACACGTGGCTGACTAAAAGAAGGGAAAAAAGAAAACCACGCTGTTAAAAGTGATGGTAGGGCCCCCGTAGGGCTTACCTTGTAGGTGAGTGGTCTGTTAGCCCTGGACCAAGTGGAGTCCATTCTGTATACATCATGGTGTTTTAACACTAATCAGCCATCGCTCTCTGCCCCTTCACAGCTGAGCTGAGGCACTATATGTGTGACAATGCATTTCAGTGCAGTGATGCGGACCACCACACTGAAATGCCTGATGCGTGGTACTTGGCAGGGCTGGCGGCGACCCAGACTGCAGTGCCTATCGGCCTGTGTACGCAGCTGCTCTCGCCGGCCGTCCTGCCACTGCCGTAAAATTAAGTAAGTCTCAGTCTGCCTAAGCGCTTACTGCCCGTGACTGCAGTTAAAGGGTGAAAGCTTCCTCGGTATTCAAGTATTGGGATATGTTACCTATTGTTTGCTGTTTGCACACGGCCGCCCTCCGCAGGCAACACGTGCCCTCACTTCCTAAGCTACTTAGACACACAGCAGAGGTGCTTCCGACACCACCCCCACTAGTAAACAACAATCGCATAAACTAACTTTGCCCCTAATGATTTATAAAACGTCAGGAATCCCTCAGCCCACCGGATATGATATGTGCACAAAATTCTTACTTACCATTTACTTCATGGCAATGTCATTTTTAGTATAGCCTCATGTTAGGTACAATTACGTACTTAGACAATTGATGGGCAGGGAATGATTACGTAGTTTGTAGAGGAAATATTAGTCTGTGTGTTAGAATAAATAGCGCGGGTGAAATGGAGTATTATTCTGTTCTGCACCAATAATAACACTCTCTGTGCAGCCGAGATTGAGATTTGTTTAATTGTATAGAGCGCATATTTGCAAAAGTGATTCAGACTAACAGGGCCGTCTTTTGGGTGCACGGAACTAAGGGGCATATTTACGTTCCCTGGCGCATCCCTGCATATCAGCAGGGATGCGCCAGGGAAAATGCGTCACGCAAGTTTACCCTTGCGCCACGTCCGATGCGCCGCATTTACAATGCGGCGCATCGTGGCGCAAGGATAAGCAGATGCGTGACGCAGATGCGTGACGCATCTGCCGGCGGAAGGTTGGCGCAGTGCTGAAGTTGTGTCGCAAGCGCGACGCAACTCCAGCACTGTTCCAACCTTCCCTATCCCTAACATGGTGCGTCAATCCTTACGCCTGCTTGAAGCAGGCGTAAGGATTTGACGCACCAGCGTCGGAAAAGTGACTGCGTGAAATCTTGTAGATTTCACTACGTCACTTTTCCGAGGCGTTCCTGCGCCGGAACGCCCCCCCCTGCGCCGGTACGCCCACATGAAACCTGACGCAGGTTTCATGTGGCGCAGGGGTTTACTACGTGACGCATCTCCCTAGATGCATCACGTTGTAAATATAGCGCAACGCAGCGCATGGTTTGCGTCGCCGCTGCGTCACATGCGTGACGCAACGGCGGCGCAAAAGTGGCGCAAGGGGCTTGTAAATATGCCCTTAAGTCTACAGTGCGCTGATTCACATGCGCTCAGGAGGCCACGCACGATTAAAAGAGGGGAGGAGACATTTCCTTGGTAAGGAAGATTTTATAGTGAAGAGCTTTTGGAAGCTCTCTTTTATGTTTTTTTACTGTGCCTGTTGCAAGTGCAGTGCTTTCCCAAAGTATGGATGTCACTGTCACAGGTCCTTGTGTGCGCTGACTTTCTTTGGCTGTTTCAGGGCCTGTTAGTTTTGGTGCGCAGCGCCAGGTTTAACTGTTTATTTCCGTCATATAATTAGCAAAGCTTGCCGAAGACTCCATTTGCCAGGCCCCGAAGGAAGGATAGATCATGTGAATAGTCTGTGTGTGTAACGATTACTTTTGTCTATTTTTGGGCTAGTGCCCCAGGTTTTATTGTTGGTTTCTCTGATAATATAACAACGATTAACTGCACCGAGCCTAGATGCATGCAGTCTTTTGCAAAACACTATAGAGCGTGTCTTGACAACTTCAAAATTGCTCTCATTTGAAACGTGGCCAATTTTAATTGCCTGATTCGCTAAATGGGGGGCACTTTTAGTCTGCTGTCAGGGTTTTATTTTCTGTCCCAGTCCTACTCTGGAGTGGGTGGTGTTTCTTTTCCAGGTTGGCTGGCAGACAAAAGTGAGCTCTGACAGCTCAGGACTGGACAGTCTGCAGCTCTTCAGCCTACATTAACCTACTCCGCCGCCATTCAATGTGTTAGCCATATTGTACTAAGAACCAGAGGAATGCTCTTCTTAATCTCAGTATATTTTTAGACGCACTGGCCTCTAAAACTTCCTTTGTGCCTGCTGCACAGTGTTGATCCACGTTTGAGGTCTTGTCAGGCTAAGCAAGTGTCTCACAGCCCCTGCAAACTTCCTTCTAGTGTGTCTTCATTGCCGTGAAAGGCTTTGCCGCAATTGTTTACAATATGGTCATACTAGAAAGAGGTTGTAGGTTAGTGACCTTTTATTTCAGGAGTTTTCCATTATTTTCAAGATATGTTTGAGCTTATCATTGTTCAAAATATAGTCATTTCTGTTATTCATTTCTTCCAATGCACTTCATTCCATGGTTTTAATTGCAGAAAGAGCCACTCTAAGTGTCACACATTTGGCAGCTGAATGCTACTCATAAGTAAATTGAAACCGTTGAAATGTTACACATACACAATCTCAAAACGTGGCAGCTATGACAGACATAAGAAATGAAGAGGCTGAACATTGCGCAGTGCCTCAGAAAGGAATGTGTGCTGTTGTATAAATAAGAACCACGAACTTCAAGAAAACTGTGTTGTGCACTGGTGCTTTTCAGCAGTTTTAAGTTCTTAGAGTCTCTTGTTGCTCAAATGGGTGTAATTTCTGATATTTATGTTTCCCTTGTCTTCATTGCCTGATTTTGCTCAGGAGAAAGTGTCACTCATAGTCTGTGAATGTCACTCATAATTTCACTGAAATTATGAAAATGTCACACATAAGCAATCTGAAACCTTGGCAGCTATGTAAAACCTCCCAAAAATGTACATACAACCTTACTCTTGCCAGGTAACCCACCACTGTGATACCTCATGTAGGGCTTCTGTTCTCTGTCCTGACCTCAGGCAGCAAGGATCTAAAGCATAGCACATGTTCAATACCCAAAACACAGCCAATGTAATTTGGTTCCGCACCTGGGAGGAGCTCGGGCCAGTATAAGCCATCTCGTATATCACACTCTCCCCTGCAGGTGTGCCTTTTTTTAGACGAGAATTAAAATGGCACTTAATTTAGATTGTGATGAAGGGTGGAATGGAAACAATACCTGCTTTTTTCATACATAAACAGGTTTTCATTAGAACAACTTAATTTACACTGCACAGAAAGAATTCGCCTATAGCCGTTCTGAACAAAAGAGAACGTCCGACCAGGGAACCGAAGAAACCGTGATCCATTTAGGAAGGCACTTCCTGAAATCTCACTCTTTCTCAAACTAGGGTTCGAGACTTTAGTGGTATAAACCTGCAGTGGCATAATTACTGGCTGGCCAGACCTGACACGTTTTAAAACAAAATTTAAAAAGAAAAACGGAACAAAATTATTGTAAATGGTGCGCAAGAAACGTGCTATAAAATGTTACTGAAATGGAGTGTTGGAACGATCCGTCTTGAAAATTCCAGCAGGTGGCGCTGTGTCTGGGCCTACCCTCGCTTAGGTACATGAGCACTATATGAATGACAAGCCATCAGCTAAGCCAGGACAAATCACCAGGAAGCAAGACAGAGAAGACGCGCTCTGAACGCCCTCGGAATGTCTCTGGACGTGAGCGGGGTGTTTCAGGCCGCTGCCCTGCTGTGTGTCGCCGGGTTGTTGCTGAAAGCGGTCACGCTCTATCTTCAAAATAGGAAGCTGGCTGCAAGTTTTGCAAGTTTCCCCGGACCCCCCAAACACTGGTTCTTTGGTCACGCCAAGGAGGTAAGAAGGGGGAATTTCCCAGCACTTTGACTCGTTCGGTCAGGTGAAGGAATATATGAGGCCGTGACTTCTAAAACCAACAGCGGCTTGTTTAGATGTCCATTAAAGTCACAGAGGAAGGCTATGTAAATTCGGCAAAAACAATGATGTAAGATGTAAATTCGGCAAAAATAGCAAGAAAAATATAATAGCTTAAAAATAGAAAAATATACTTTTCAACATGTTAAATGTTTTTTCAGCATTTATCACTGTCTTCACTAAGTGGATGCGGTTAAATCACTGCATTGAGTGACATTTATTGTTTTTTTTATATAAAGAAACCCTCACGACTTTTCCACTATACCCAAAATGTGTTACTTTGTCATGTTCTCTACTTAGATATTTATATTGTTATTGTGAAGCAAGATTATTTTATACTAACTACACACAAGTGAGGTTATTGTAGAGCAGAGGCAGTGTTTTGAATTATTTCAATGTGCTTTCACACTGGATGGTTAAGGAAAATGATTAATAGTGAAGTTAAGTGACGGGCTGTGGATCACACAATTTGGCCAAGTGGGGAAGCCAAGATTTGAGTCCAGGATTGCACAGTGTAAAGTTCGGAGACTTTAAGGCTAAATCCTTTTCTTCTTCTTAATGCCCCACGCCAAGGCTTGGTTTTCAGTTATTTAAATAATGTTATCCAGTTAGTGTTGGTCTATATATTTCAATAAATACGCTTATCGCACCGTAAATAAAAACAACACTATACTCACATGTAAACATAAGATTTAAAGTTTGCTTTTCTGTTTGGAATATTTTCACAGACACTGGAGATCACACATTGACTGAACAGGTCTGTTTGAAAACATGGCACAGGAGCAAACTCTCTGGGGGCCCCGAGACGTCTTTGTTTTTAGCCAATTATTTAATTGCAGCCTTTGAGGTGCTGAGTCGCCCCTAAAACCGGCCTGTTTTTCAAGTCAGCAGAACCTGAAGTAACATTAACATAAAATAGTATCTCCCTCTTTCCCTTACACTCTTAGCTCCCTTGGGTTGGCAAACAGATTGATTTTAGGAGAGGCCCAACACTTTAATGAGCACAATTAAATAATTAAGAAAACAAAGGGATGGGAACCCCCCACAGTTTGCTCCTCAGGTTATAAGGCTTCGAGGAGATTTGGTTGACGTGCAGCATGGCTTCAGAGACGGCCTGAGGGGATAACCCCCCCCAGCCCCCACAGTTCCCCAGCCAATAGTCACAGAAGTTGGTTATTTTTAGGGCATTCTCCTCCGGTTTTCTTTTCTTCCAAAAGTGCACCCGTTCTCCCATATGCACTTTGGGTAAAGTGTAATATAAGTCCTGCAGCCATGTAACATACCATGCCTCAAAAATGTACACACATCTTCTCATGTATGCACAGGAGAAACGTAGCCACATTATAGGTCCACTTGGGACTACCTAGAAGTGAAAGTGGAGCGACCCACAGAGTGTACGGTTTACAGGTGAAAACAGTAAAGGGTCTGTAAGTTTTGCCAGGAGTGGGATGCGTGTGATCCATGGGCATGCACTGGATGCAGACGGCTGGATAGAAGCCCTATAGAGCCCATGCAGAAGTGACAGAGGAGAGGCTCAGAGCTTACACCTGTTATAGGCATCCATTGTAAATGCTCTGTAGGGTCCACTCAGGAACGACAAACAAGCAGCTGCAGTCCACACATTAGATAAAGGCAGCCGTCATAAACGGCTACGAGGCCGTTCATGATAGTGACTGCTCTTTAGAATTACAGGACAGACATATCACTTCTTGACCTTATATTTGCACCACAAAATCTTGTAGAGGTTGAGATTGTCTAACATTGAACATAAACCAATCACTTTCAAATTTGAATATTTTGCTTCCTATCGATCCTCTTTTCCTGGGCCCACAGCCAAAACTGGACCAGTTCCCTTTTCCGCTTTGGAGCAGACCAGCAGCAGAAAATGCGTCAGCTCTATTTGGGCGCCTGTGGCCTTTCTCCTATACTCCTATTGTGCCACAGTATTACCCTGTAGAACTCCACATGGCATCAGCATCAGGCAAAGAGCTACTTTTTTGGGCTCGGTGAGTGTTATGTCAGGATCAAAAACAAAGCCTAACCTAGAAGTATTTTTAGAGATCCCTAAAAAAGAATAGAAGCAAGGATCCTTGTATGGTATCTGCAGAGGATGGAACCAACCGTTTACATGATGATGATTGAAGCTGAGTTTTACCTGCTCCCAGAAGCAGCCTCAGGGCGCACGTGCTAGTTATGTTATGAAAGAAACAGAGTTGGTGATCAGGAAAGGCTTGTCTGGTAACTCGCTTATCAGGTTCTTGATTCCTAAATGCTCAGTGATGTCTGTCAAATCTGCAGGTCGCCGGGCCCGGAGAGCCCCTCCCTTGTTTTCAAGCAGGTGACCTCTGAAGCATTTCTTCTTCTTTTTTTATCACAATTTTTTATTGTTTGACTTTTACAATTCTACACAAAATATTTGCTAAAACAATATCCTACAATCAAAAAGCATCATGTTAAAACTTTAGTTTAAAATTCTGTTTACAGTTTAAGTTTTTTTTACATCGTCACAGTTGCCAGTGAAATAGTTATTCTAAACAAAAACATGGTATGGTGGAAGTTTTCCAACTTTCTATTGGTTTCTTTCAAGTCTGAGGAGGCAGGCACTCCACTAATAGCCAGGTTGCAACATGCACTGTCACTGGACAGTCACCGGGTAGATGTCTATCTCATAACTGAGAGATTTAACAGCACAGAGAGCAAAGAATGTGCATTTCACTGAAGATGCAGGTTTTATTAACCACAACCTACACTTGATTGTACAGCAGGGGCACCAGTTATCAGGCCTAATTTGTAGGTGGCAGGAGGATGCCAGATAAGGCTAGGTATTGTGTTTATGCAGGATGGCTCGGGGCAGGATGCAAGCTATAGGTTTTGCTTTGGGTGGAAGAAGGGGGGAGCGTACCAGTCATGAAGTTTCATTTGGGGTCAAGATGCAAATGTGTTCTTGGATAAGCTGATTCAAAACAGACTAAGAGAACTAAGAATTGTTTGGTCCATTTCAGTGTGCTTTTGTGTCTGCAGGGTACTGCTCCCACTTGAAAGGGCCTGGCAGGGCAGTGTGTGTGCTGCCACCACTCAGCTCCTGTTTCTGTTCCTTGCCCCGATACACAGAGGACTATCAGTCAGCCCCCAACCTCTCTTGAAGTCGTCCCTGGTACCCAGCTGCCATCACCTGCCAGAGGTGCAGTCCCTGGCTCCCAACACCCTCTTAATACACTTTTCCCTCGTTTTCTGGTCCTGGATGTCCCGCGTATGGGGCATCCTGCACTATGATATACGTTGCACAGTCGTGTTCGGGGATTTGCATACACATATCGGCTGAAGCTAGCCTCATTGTGGAAACTTCAGTTTGCTGAAGTGAAGTAACAGTTTCCAAGTAGGTATGGGATAACTAAAGCCTTTCTCATCCTAATGGTAGCCCTGTAGCTGTGCAGGTGAGCGTGTAAATAACAAGGATGTTAAATTGAAGCAGGATCCTGGAGCTTTGAATAGAGGACTTCCTTTGACATCTTTGAGGCTACGAGTCACGGGGCCCTGAGACTGTTCTGTGCCCATTGCCTCTGTGCAGTACTCCAACGTTGCAGCACCTCCAGTGCCTGCAATTCACAGCATCTGGGGGCACTGCAACGCATCATGAGGGGGGGGCTGAACATCCATGTGCTCTTAGCGCGCCCCGGCCTCCCGCAGCGCAGGATTCCTTTGGCAACTTTGAGCCTACAAGTCAGGGGCAGCTGAGACTATGTTCCGTGCCCATTGCCCCTGTGCAGGACTCCAACGCCCATAAGTCACAGTGCCTGGAGGTGCTGCAACACACCACGAGGAGGAAGCGGGGGCTACACATCAAAGTGCTCTTAGCGCGCCTTGCCCCTCGTAGATCGGGATTCCTTTGGCATCTTTGAGGGTATGAGTCAGGGGGGGCCTGAGACTCTGTTCTGTGCCCATTGCCCCTGTGCAGGCCTCCAATGCCCGCAATTCACTGTGCCTGGAGGCACTGCAACGCATCACGAGGAAGGGGCGGGCCTGAACATCAATGTGCTCTTAGCACGCCCTGGCCTCCCTCAGCGTGGGACGTGGCCGGGCCGAGCCCAGCCGAAGTCAAGGCCAAGGGCGGGCCCATCAGCGCCCGGACGAGGCTGGCCTGGGCCACCCCTGTAATGTGGGGGATTTACCTTGAAGATACAGGTAAGATAACGCTCCTATACCTTCCATATCAGAATGGGCAAGCACAAGGCAGATGGAAGCTCTGTATCCTCACACAGACCCACACATAAACCTACAAGTATTCACACCGTGCTGGAGCGAGCAGTCGGGGTTGTATCAAATTAAATCACCCTAATGGAACGTAGACTATCTATAGGGCATGGTAGTAGCCTTGGTAATTCAGTAATTGGCAATCACGATATCGCAACTTAATCTGGTAGCTCAACGGAGGGCGCAGCTGTCAGACATATAAGGACGTCAACGTCCCCCTCGGTTCTACCTCCACGGATGGAGCCACAATTGACATAACAAATGTTGCCACATGCCGAGCCCCACTGAAACCCAACAGCCCTAACTTCCCCTCAGAACCAGCAGTCAAACATAAATGGACAAGTGCCTGTGCTTCACGGGCGAAATCCCGCACAGATCGGATGGGAACCGAAAGGGGTTAAGTCCAATGACTATGGGCGGCGTCAGAATCGAGGAGATTTATAACAGATTTTCAATGATCCTGGAAGCACAGTTAAAACCTATAAAAGAGCACCTTGGTGCAATAGAAACCCATGTAGTGACTGCACTCAAATCTCACACTACACCTACCATTGGGACCTATTGTACTACGGATACACCCAAACCCATTCCCTATAACAGGCTCCTGGTGCCTATGACTTTAAACTCTGGCCAGGAGCGGGGAATCCCTCAGACTGTGGGTACCGCTTGCCAGCTACACAGAATGTCATGTCTAAGGGCTCCCAGGGTCATTTTAACATGAGACTCAAGAAATGGGCTGCTAGTA